>CBVK0100773048.1:0-11437 GCA_900067695.1 Picea abies | reverse complement strand
AACAACAAAGATGGAGATAGAAGCAAGGCCCTTCTTCACAGGTCGATGCTTTGAGCTCCATTCGACAGAGTTGCATAGGTGGGAGTTACTATGTATGCTTTGGGGATTTGATGAAATGGACCAAGAAACACTCATTGATCAATCGGGTTGCGACCAAGCTTATTTTTCTGTCGCATAATTACTACTCATCGTGAAGAAGCAGGGGTCAGTCTGTGTGACAAATAGACTAGAATAATGAAGCAAATAAATTTGAATATCATAATGATGAAAACATAGGAGATTTTGGAACCTCAACCTATCACATAGGCTTCAAAGCATCAGAGCAGATCCTATGCTATTAACCCCTCAAGATGCATGTCCACTTTAAGTAGTCTTTTATAAGACAGACTTTGGCAATACTTGAAAATCCTAAAGACGAGATCCTACAGAACATTGGTCTCCTTCAATTCACCTGGAATGTGATTGGATTTGCAATAGAGCAAGGCCAACAAGCGAGAGATGAACTATGAGAAAGAGGCCGAAGAGTTTAGTGGACCACTGCTTCCCGCATAGTTGATGATTCAATAGCCATAGCCATAAGCAACATTCAGTGCCCGATACCCTTCGGATCTTGATTGTCTTCACACCTCTCATTCTCTTTAGGATCCGATTACGTCTTATCCATCAAATCCGGAAGGGCAAGTGCAAAATATTATCCAAGATATCAAAGATTTCAAATCGAAAACGACTAATGCTAAATCGTGCGTTTGAGGAGACCCTTCTTTCTTCTCTGCAAAGAAATAAGTCTGAGCTCCCATGGTACGCAACCGGACTCCTCAGAGCACGATCACTCTCACAGGATCTTCTCCTCCCGATTGGCCCAAAGAACTACAAAGGTTCCTCTTGTTCCCTATCGGGAACTTCCCTTACCCACAACAACTCTCAAGTGACCTCCCTTCTATATCGGGAAATTGAACTTCGGGAGTTCGCGAATCCTATGGTCGCGAGTTTCTTCCTTCATGATTCCCTGAAATCCGATGTGAGTCAGCGTTGACTTCTCCCCTGCTATCGAAATTCTTCCTATCGGGAAATCGCCAATCACGATGTCAACAAATTGAAAACTCCAATCTCTGAATCCCGATGTGTCGATTCTCCGATACACGTGTGGACTTGATTCCTCCACCTTCTATCCGTCTATCAGGATTTCGGAGCTCGCGGGATCGCGAGTCCTGATGTCGATGGACTCGGGACCTGCCTTTTCCTGATCACTGATACTATGCCACCTATATTCCATTGGCTCCCATGGTCCCACACTGCCACGTCACTATCGGGATATCACTGATCGCGAATCCAACCTGCAAGTGTTCTCTGCCGTCGAGAACCCCGATTCTTCGATCCCTGATTCCTCGGGATCTCCTAACACGCATCTCACACAATCTATGGTTTAGAGCTTATCGGAGTATCGCTCTTCACGATATCGCCACTCCCGTTCCAACAACTTGGTGCTCCAACTCACAATATGCCGATATGCGATGTCACGTGTGATCTGACGGTCCCTGTGGCTCCAGATCGATGGCTCTACTTCTTCCTGAGCTTCGAACCTCTGGATATTCACGTTGTAAACTCCTTGCACCTTTGCAAGACCTACGGTCCTCGGATTCTCGTGAAATCTCTCCAAGTGATTTCAACCATCCATCCTTCCTTTGATAATTCTTGCGGGATGGATTTAAACGCTTCCTCCTTGAAGACTTGTCCACCCACTCGTCGACCTGTGGTGCTTCTTCCAGGCTTTCCACAGTAACACCTGCACTTCCCCTAAGTGAACTTGTAGGCCTATTTCTCCTGAGCTTGTCCTCGGCTTCACAAGTCCTTATGACAACTTCTTGCACGCACTCCTTGTGGAAAATCTTCGAACACGACTAAGTGTTGAAGCTCTTCTCGACTCTGCGCGCTCTTGCAACAACAATATTAATGTCCCTGCTTAGAATCACAACTCTGAGTATTTGTCTAGCCTGCGTACGCCTTGCATGTCTCCGGTGCCAAATCTGCACTTCTGAGATGAATGAGAACAAAAGATTTCTCCAATTGAACCCTGCAGTCACGCACTTCTTGCGGACGAATTCAACTACACTCCTTGCAGGAATCCTCTGGTTCAGTTAGAGAAACAATTGAAATTCATTCACTCAACCTTTTAGACTTCAATTCAACCATGAAATCACATACACAGCATATAAAAGAAAATGTATGACAAGAAGCAAACATACATGAGCATAATATCAACAACACAACCATGAAATTGAATCAAAGCTTTTCTATTAATTCAATATATGTACATGGAGGTTCTTCATACACTTCTCTGCTGCTCTTCTCTTCTTGCCCCTGTTTGATAATTCTAAAAATTATAATACAATGTACAAAGGAGGGTGTCTATATTCCGTTCTCCCTCTCGAATTCTAAGCTATCAAATCTAGAATTAAATGTTCTACCTACTTTACATTATGTCTATTAAATGCCTCATCTACCTAAGGACGTGAGCTATCCACTCAAATTCCATTACAATATGCAAGTGTGCCTCTTCTTTGAATGGCTTCATTAAAGACACGCGCAACAATTCCGAAGTGAATTTCAAAAAGAAATTTGCTGGCTCTTCCAGCTGTCTTCTGCTTTCGTGCTGGCTCGCTTGACGTGGGCGATGCTCCTGCATCATACTCCCTCACTTGAAAATTTTCATGGGCTCCTATCCATGAGCTCCTGCACGGTCTGTCCATGCTTTTGAATCACTGCTTCACTCTCCCAGCTAGCATCTTCCACTGGGTGGTTCTTCCACTTGACCAGATACTCAAAGTATTATTTTCTTCTGGTCTTCTTACCTACTCGCTTGTCCAATATACGCTCCATCTTCTTCTGCCACTGGACCTCTGGCTGCTTAGATCTAGTCTCTGCTTCTCCAGCCCTATATGGGTATAAATCAAAACATTAAATATCAGAGATATCTCGATGCCATCCGACAACTCAATCTCATAAGCATTCTCTCCGAACTTCCTTAGGACTGTGCAAGGTCCTATTTTCTTCATCTTCATCTTGTTATATGTTCCCCTTGGGAACCTTTCCTTCCTCAAGTGCGTGAGAACTAGATCTCCAACTTCAAACTGAAGTTGTCTCCGATGTTGATCTGCTCTGCGCTTATACTCCTGATTTGATTCTATCAGTCGCTGCTTCACCTTGCTGTGAAGTTCTTTCATTGCCTCAGCAAACTCCTCTGCACCAGCACTGCTAGTAGCAGTCTGTTCTTCCTCCCTGAGTTTAGATACTCCCCTCGGTTGTGTCCCATACACAATCTGAAATGGACTCTTTCCTGTGCTCCTATTTATAGAATCATTGTAAGCAAATTCTACCTGTGGCAACACATTGTCCCAACTGCTATGGTGCTCTATCACCAGGCTTCTCAACAAGTCTCCCAGACTCCTGTTGACCACTTCTGTTTGTCCATTTGTCTGAGGATGATACGCAGAACTAAATGCCAAGTTAGTTCCTAGCTTCTTCCATAGCGTCCTCCAAAAATGCCCTATGAATTTTGTATCCCTGTCTGATACAATGCTCCACGACAATCCATGGAGTCGAATGATCTCTTTGAAAAACAAGTTTGTGATGTGAGTCGCATCACTGGTCTTCTGGCATGGAATGAAATGTGCCATTTTAGAAAACCTGTCTACCACCACAAAGATGGAATCAACACCTCTTCGTGTCCTCGGCAAACCCAATACAAAATCCATTCTTATCGCCTCCCATGGCCTCTTTGGTATGGGCAATGGCTGATACAACCCTGCATTCTACTTTCTCCCCTTCGAATGTTGACAAATTCGACACCTGTCAACAAACCTCTTGACCTCTACTCGCATGCCTGTACAAAAATATGATTCGCTCAACTTCGCACAGGTCTTGTCTTGGCCAAAATGCCCTACTAATCCACCACTGTGCTTCTCTTTCAACAAGTTCTCCCTCATGGAGCAATTCGGAATACATAGTTGATTGCCTCTGAACAACAATCCCTATTGGATCATATAATCTATCCAAGGGCTCCGATCTCTGAGAACTGGATTCTCAGTTGCTTCATATGCTTCTCCAAAATCTACATCTCCTACGTACATGTCCCTGATATTTTCAAAACCTAATGTTTTGACTCGGAACTCCTGCAGCAACAAGCATTTCCTGCTCAAAGCATCAACCACTTTTTTAGCAGTACCTGAAATGTGTTTGATCACAAACGTGAAATTCTGCATATACTCTACCCATTTTGCATGCTTCTGGTTCAACTTCTCCTGTTAACTCACAAACTGCAATGCATGATTATCACTATACAATACAAATTCTTTTGGGATCAAGTAATGCCTCCACTTTTTCAACACCTGTATGATAGCATAAAAATTTTTGTCATACGTGGAGTACTTCATTTTTTCCTCATCTAGTTTTTTGCTGAAATATGCAACTGGTCTGTCTTCCTGACTCAATACCGCTCCTATGGCATACCCACTTCCATCACATTTAACCTGAAATGTCTTCTTGAAATCTGGCAACACCAACACTGGTTGCTCTGTGATCTTTCGCTTCAAAAGATTGAAGCTCTTCTCAGCCTCGGCTGTCCAATGAAAATTTTTACGCCGCTTCTTCACTATGTCCATCATTGCTGCGCTAATTCCACTGAAATTCCTAATGAAATTTCAATAGAAACTAACCAAACCATGGAAACTTCTCACCTCGAAAATATTTCTCAGTGATGGCCAATTTTTAATCACTTCCACCTTACTTGGATCCATTTTCAACTCATTCGCCGAAATCACAAAACCCAAATAAATGAGCTCTGTCTTCATAAATGAGGACTTCTTCATATTTATCAACAGCTTCTCCTGTTGTAGCTTCCTCATCAAAATAGCCAAATACTTTAAGTGTTTAGCCTTGGTCTTGCTGAAAATCAGTATGTCATCCAAATATACGACAACAAATTTCCCAATGAATTACCTCAGGACTTCATTCATTAGCCTCATGAATGTACTCGGCGCATTTGCCAAGACAAACAGCATGACTATCCATTTATACAAACCTTCATTTGTATTGAATGTTGTCTTCCATTCATCACCTTCCCTCATGCAAATCTGGTGATATCCACTCTTCAGATCAATCTTTGAAAAATAATTTTCCCCACTCAGGCAATCCATCAGATCATCCATTCTTGGCAGTGGAAATTTGTACCTAATGGTAATTTTGTTGATCACTCTTGAGTCAGTACACATCCTCCAACCTTCGTCTTTCTTCGGACTAAGCATTGTTGGAACGACACACAGACTCAAGCTTTCTCTGACCAATCCTTTGTCCAACAAATCCTGGACCTATGTCTTAACCTCCTCATTCTCCTGCGGCATCAACCTATACACAGATTTATTCGGCAAACTTGCTCCTGGTATGAGATCAATATGGTGACCTATACTCCTCATCAGTGGCAACGAATCAGGTAATTCGTCCACGATGATGTCAGCGAACTCTTCCAGTAGTTCCTGAATCTCATCTGGTAAATCATCCATTCTTGTGCTAGTCATAATAATCCTCGACTTTCTGACAACAAAGAATTGTGGATCTTCTTTCTTCTCCATCTCTGTGAGAAGCTCCTTCCCACTCATGAGAAGTATTGTGTTGTTTACTTCCGGTTTCACCTCTTTATCCTTTATCGGAAGCAACCTGTGTGTACTCCCATTCTTCTCTAGGGTATACGTGTTCATTCTCCCATTATGAACCACATTTCTGTCATATTGCCATGGTCTACCCAACAATAAATGGCATACATCCATGGGAATAACATCACACAGAATCTTATCTTTATATCCACCTATCTTGAATTCAACTAAACATTGTTTAGTGACACTTACCTGGTGTCCCTTCTGTAGCCATGAAACCTTGTATGGACTCGGGTGATCAGTTGTCTCCAACTCTAATTTATCCACCATCTTGGTTGAAACGAGATTATCCGTGCTTCCACTGTCCACAATAACCTTACACTTTCTGTCCTTGGTCTTGCATGTGGTTCTGAAAAGTCTGGTCCTCTGAGCTGTGTCCTCCACCTCCTTCTCAGGTGTCAAGAGAACTTTGTGCACCATTAGTGACCTTCCACTTCCTGTGTCTTCATTCTCAACATCACGCCTCTGCGCTTCAGTGATGTGAGCTTCTCCACTATCCTTCTTCTTCTCTGGACACTCAAATGACTTATGTCCATTCTTTCCACATGTAAAACATGTGATAATTCCACCTCGGCCTCTTCCTCTACCTATGGTATGAGGAAAAGTGTTTGCATCAGCATAATCTCCTCGCTGATCATTCTGCTGTCCCCTTTGTTCAACATACGGTTTTCCTTGTTGTGAGGTTCCACCCCTCTCAACCTTACCCTGAGGTTTCTTCCATTCCTCCTTAGGATTCTAGAATTTATCCTGGGCAACTGCCTTGCCTCTGGGCTGACTCTTGCCTCGCCCTCACTGTCCTTGCTTTCAGCTCAGCTTTTCTTCGGCTTTTAGAGCCATCTGATAAGCATCCTCAATTGTTCAAATGGTTACCATGCTCAACTCATCCTGAATGTCGTATCTCAAACCATTCAGATATCTGGCAACCTTCTCATCATCTCTCTCCCGATGACCTGCTCTGATGTTGAGCTTGTAAAACTCCTCGATATACTCTTTTACCATCATCAGCTTCTGTCTCAGGTTCTGCATCTGCCTGAACAGAGTCATTTGGTAATCTCTTGGGGTGAATTTCGCTTTCATATTAGCAATCATTCGATCCCAACTCTTGATCTTTTGCTTGCCTTTGGAACATCTATTTGCTTGAAGCTCGTCCCACCATAATGCAGCATGTCCTTTCAAGTGTTTGATAGAATGTCTAACCTTCTTATCCTCTTTGATATCCTCATAATCGAAGTAGGTGTCAAGAGCTCGGATCCAGTCCAACAGCTCTTCTGCATCCAAAATCCCTTCATAAGCTGGAATATCTATTTTAGTCTTTGCACTCATCCGGGCGATGGCTTTGATCAACCGTTCGGTTGATGCGTCTTCTCCTATGACCTCTTCTTCATGTACAGCTTCCTCTTCAACTTCAGAATCACTAAGATCCCCTGCACCAACTCCGCGTCTCTGCGCTGTCTCCATCTCCTCAAGCCTTGCTCGAAGATCTCTCATCTACCGCTCCATTTCTGGATTTCCTGCTGGCCTACCTCTTCTTTGCACCTCCCTGTCTTCCGGGTTAGGTGACTACCTTTCCCTTCTGGGCGGCATGATGAAATATTCTTCCTCCCTGCTGCATAAAACAAAGAGTCACTCCGAGCTCTAATACCACTCTGGTACGCAACCAGACTCCTCGGAGCACTATCGCTCTCACAGGATCTTCTCCTCCCAATTGTCCCAAAGAACTACAAAGGTTCCTCTTGTTCCCTGTCTGGAACTTCCCTTACCCACAACAACTCTCAAGTGACCTCCCTTCTATATCGGGAAATCGGACTTTGCGAGTTCGTGAATCCTATGGTCACGGGTTTCTTCCTTCACGATTCCCCAAAATCTGATGCGAGTCAGCGTTGACTTCTCCCCTACTATCGAAATTCTTCCTATCGGGAAATCGCTAATCGTGATGTCAACAAATTGAAAACTCCAATCTCCGAATCCCGATGTGTCGATTCTCCGATACACGTGTGGACTTGATTCCTCCACCTTCTATCCATCTATCGGGATTTCGAAGCTCGCGGGATCGCGAGTCCTGATGTCGATGGACTTGGGACTTGCCTTTTCCCAATCACCGATACTATGACACCTATATTCCACTGGCTCCCATGGTCCCACACTACCACGTCACTATCGGGATATCGTTGATCGCGAATACAACCTGCAAGTGTTCTTTGCCGTCGAGAACCTCGATTCTCCAATCCCTGACTCCTTGGGATCTCCTGACACGCGTCTCACACAATTGACGGTTCAGAGCTTATCGGAGTATCGCTCTTCACGATATCGCCACTCCCGTTCCAACAACTTGGTGCTCCAACTCGCGATATGACGATATGCAATGTCGCGTGTGATCTGACGGTCCCTGTGGCTCCATATCGACGGCTCTACTTCTTCCTGAGCTTCGAACCTCTGGATATTCACGCTGTAAACTCCTTGCACCTTTGCAAGACCTACGGTCCTCATATTCTCGTGAAATCTCTCCAGGTGATTTCAACCATCCATCCTTCCTTTGATAATTCCTGCGGGATGGATTTAAATGCTTCCTCCTTGAAGACTTGTCCACCCACTCGCTGACCTGTGGTGCTTCTTCCAGGCTTTCCACAGCAACACCTGCACTTCCCCTCAGTGAACTTGTAGGCCTATTCCTCCTGAGCTTGTCCTTGGCTTCACAAGTCCTTATGAGAACTTCTTGCACGCACGCCTTGCGGATAATCTTCGAACATGACTAAGTGTTGAAGCTCTTCTTGACTCTGCGCGCTCTTGCAACAGCAGTCTTAATGTCCCTGCTCAGAATCGTAACTCTGAGTCTTCATCTAGCCTTCACACACTTTGCACGGCTCCGGTGCCAAATCTGCACTTCTGAGATGAATGAGGACAAAATCTTTCTCCAATTGAACCCTGCAGTCATGCACTTCTTGCGGACAAATTCAACTGCACTCCTTGCAGGAATCCTCTGGTTCAATTAGAGAAACAATTGAAACTCATTCACTCAACCTCTCAGACTTCAATTCAACCATGAAATCACATACATAACATATAAAATCAAATGTATGACAAGAAGCAAACATTCATGAGCATAATATCAACAACACACAGAGAACAACACAACCATGAAATTGAATCAAACCTTTTCTATTAATTCAATATCTGTACATGGAGGTTCTTCATACACTTCTCTGCTGCTCTTCTCTTCTTGCTCCTGTTTGATAATTCTAAAAATTATAAGACAATGTACAAAGGAGGGTGTCTATATTCCGTTCTCCCTCTCGAATTCTAAGCTATCAAATCTAGAATTAAATGTTCTACCTACTTTACATTAAGTGTATTAAATGCCTCATCTACCTAAGGATGTGAGTTATCCGCTCAAAGTCCATTACAATATGAAAGTGCACCTCTTCTTTGAATGGATTCGTTAAATACTCGTGCAACAACTCCAAAGTGAATTTCAAAAAGAAATTTGCTGGCTCTTCCAGGTGTCTTCTACTTGCGTGCTGGCTCGCTTGACATGGGCGATGCTCCTGCATCATCCCACCATTAGCAGATCCAAGATATTCATGGGCGTAATTACAAATCCTATTTTGAGATCATTGTCATGATACCGAGAGAGGGAGGATGAGACTCCCGCATATGAGCATTACATGTATGAGGGCCGACCAGAGACGAGCTCGAGTCCAAAGTCCTCGTGTCCAAAAACAAACCCTTGAAGCCCAAGATCCCTGCGAAAGGCGTAGAAGGCCTCACGATATATTTGATGGGTAAAAATGGATAAAAATAGTTTCACTCGGAGTAATGCTAAGATTAGCTGAGTGGTTGGCAGTTCTTTCTCCTTATTTGATGGTGCTATCAAAGGTGTCATTCAGGATTTGCAGCAAGAAAAACTTCTCGTTCAGAAGTGACGATTTGAGAATTGGGACGATGGGGTTTTCTCTACTGTGACAATGACATTTGAGGAACCAGAAGTAGGGGTCACCATAGTGAAGCTTACACAGCCAACGTGCCTAAATAAGACAGTTTTGGCAATGCTACAATGGTCACGAACACTGAGAGAGGTTGGAGGGAGCTTATTTTCCACAAGATCAGAAGTGGTCTGTGGATTGCCAGGAGGACACTTGGATCACTTATCAAATCTAGTATGATATCAATTCTCATCTCTTTTTCACATTTAAAGAAATGAGTGACTGATCACAGATAGAGGAATGGTTCTATTGCCTTGGGCATCTTTTCTATCATATTCTTGTTATTATCATCAATTTGTATCCCTACAAAGGCAAGGTCGTTTCTGTGTATGCTCTTCAGAGAACTCCTGCTCTAGTAGTATTTTTTGGTATTGTTGTGGCTCTCTTTTTCCTTGCGGAAGGCCTCATGATGTGGGCTACTATCGTAGAGGGTCTACAGCGAACATACAACACACATCATAATTTAGAAACAGATTGCCCGACTGCAAAGACTGGCCTATTTGGTGGAGCCGCCTTCCTGGTGTTGGATACCTCTCTGTTTTGGCTAATTTTCCAGATGCTTACTCTTAATGCAAGAGAAAATTATGAATTGGATGATGATGAGGATCTAAAAGGGAAGTATGGACAGGTAATGGCTACAGATTATAATCCTTTTAGATGGACATAACGACATAGTTTGAAGCATTTTTTTTTATTTGTCCATTTTTGAAAGCTCAGTATGGAGGTTTAAAAGATTTTCGAAGGCCACTTTAAACCCTGAGGCATGTATTCTCTCATTGGAAGAATATTTTGGGGCTTTGTGCCCAATTCAAAGGGTTTCATTATAGCAGGTTGCAGGAATTTTGATGGAAGAAGTCATGCTATCAAAGGGATTTTTGAGGCTGGATGTTTAAACGTACTAATCTGCCGGAGACAAAAAAATAGGGAGTAAATTTACTTTTCATGGTTATTTCATTAAAAATGGATTGATACTAATATCATGAATTGAGTTAATTTCAACACATTGATTTTCCTAAAGTTGTTTCATTTGGCATCTATTTTTGCATAACAATCACTAAGAAATTGGCCATTTCTTTTTTAACATACTTATGTTCTTTATGCCAAGTTTTTTGCAGATTTCGGATGATCACCTAATCATTAAGGAAACTAATTGAGCGCTCAATTCGTCTCCAAAAGACTAATTTCATGAGAAATTCTAAAAAAAACCAGTCCATGAAGATAAATGAAATTTCCAGAAATTTACAAATTCTTGCAACTTCCTGTAATAGTTTAATCGTTTGACATTTTGCATGACAGATTAGAAAAATTAGAAGAGCTAATTTTGTTCTTAAATATAAAATCATGGTGAAAGACCTATTCGACATCTCCAAGTGGCTAGTCAAAGACTAGTCAAACTCAACTATTTTTAGCAGTATTCCGGAGCAGATTTGCTATGTTTGAAAGTTTGCATGCCATAATTCCAGCAAGAGTCATTATCCATTTTCCATTACACTTCACTTCATACACTTCATTGCATTTTCTTCAACCCTAACCCATAAATAAAACCAACCAATCTCATCTACAATCTTTTTGTCCCTCCTTACATATTCAATTTCCTTTTCCTACACTTTCCAATAAAACCTTGCTTCCATACACCATTGAGTCAAAGTCCTTGAGTCTAATTATCTTTGTAAAAACACCTAGAGGCTTGCATGCCTTAATGGCAAGTACTCTTGCCAATGAACAATGGGAGTACATTAATATCCCTTGTTC
>CBVK0100773046.1:0-10895 GCA_900067695.1 Picea abies | reverse complement strand
AATGATGCATCAACAAGATTTTAACCAACCCATGATGGAACAAGCTCGAATTTACACCCTGTCTCTTGTAACTCTTGGACATCTTATAGAGACTAATCAACAAGTAAAATGGCATATCTAAATTGAAACCTATGAAATTCATGAACAGAAAGACATGGTAAATAAAGACCAGTCCATATCGACCCTTGCAAGTAACAAATTTTTTCACAATTAACAACAAACTATGCCATCTAGGCTTCAATGAGGAGATAGGAATACCTTTTACACAATAGTTGGTTTTTCGGGATGTCATAAACAGAATAGATGAGACTTCTTCTATTCGAGCGTTTTTGAACCATTTATCTCCCTTTGAGGGGAGCCCTATTTCTTTTCTCACAAATTCCTCGGTCAACTCTAACTGTGTGTCTCCAATTTTAGCTCTGAAACCATCAAAGGTTTGTGCGAATGCTTTTTCCACATGAAGATTATAACCCTCAAATTTCTTAAGGAAAATATCCCAGCCATGATTCTTTAAGTCTTCAATCACATCATCATGGGAAAGTAGGGCCTGGAATCTGTTCGAATCTATGCAAACAATGAGCTCCATGAATACTGTAACCATAATGAAAGAGGGATTACCCAAAATGGTTTTAGGTTCGAATAGCTTGAGCAACAAAAGTAGGTCTAAATAGAGATTGGAAACATGAAAAGAACAGATCTTTTCGGTGGTCATAACCTAGATAGTGAGAATGGACACTAGTGGATTCATTGTATCCCTTACCATATCTCACAATGAGTTCCTAAACTATAGAGCACCAAACCCTATGAAGATAATGAATCAGTTCATTAATATGTTAATCCAGCAAGGTAAGGTGAGTACTTGAGTACAACAGGTCTGTATTGATTATTATGAATGCTGATACGACCATTGAATTCATGAGAGGACTATAAAAAATATCAAATTCTCTTCATGAATCAAAATAAATAAAAAATAAACTATCAAACCATATAACAACCATATTAAAACCAAAACATCAAAAATAGATCACTCAACCATTAGATTTGGATTTCAATTAAATATGGGTGATCACTCAACCATTAGATTTGGATTTCAATTAAATATGGGTGACCTTTAAAAAGATGTTTCTAAGGCACAAAAATTATAATACCAAGCTAAGTTTTATGTTTAATTCATGGTTGCATTCATGAATTAAACATAAAACAATCGAAAATTGGAGCAGTAAAAATTAATAAGGTAGGCTTTAACCCAACAGTCATTTTAAAACTCAGAAAACATTTCACTGTTTCGAGGTGATGGTAGCTACATAAAAATTTGATGTCTTTCGATCGTGTTAAATATCAAAAATCATGTGTGGCTGCCAACAATGGCGGCATACTGGGCGAAGCGGTTATCTCTTCATCACCAGAAAATTCATGTTAGGATGGATCAGAGAGAATAAAAATTTAAGAAACAGTTTCCAGCAAGTCAAGCACTCTAATCAAACTCAGAAAATAACGTAGTCTAGTATCATATGTGTTTTTTTCAAAGGTGCAATTTGGTATCAAATCTAGATTATGAGTGAAACGATGTTTAGGAAAATGACTCTGATACTGTTGACAGGGCCACTGCTACCAGCAGACGTCCATAGCCTCGGAAGGGATGTCATTTAGCCCACTCTAACACCTCTATCATGTCCAAGAGTCGTCCATCCATGATAAAGAACATCTTCATTTTTATCAATTCCAAAAAGACATACCTGAAAATTTTCTTAAACTCGACATTGCTTTGTTGCTAGCAGGCCTGTTTAGTACCTCGACGAAGTTGCCTTGGCATCATTCATGCATTTACTCACTACTAGCAAACCTATTTAGTGTCTCGGTGGGTTTATAGACACTTCCCACACCTTGCAGTGCTTTCAACTCTCTAGAATTTGTTTAAAAACTTACAAAAACTTTATGATATTCAAGAGTGTGGGGTGATGCTGAAAAATCTCAGATTTTGAAAACAAAACTTGATATTTTACAACATATTTTCTCATTTTACGACCATCATCATGATATGAAAACTTAGATTTCTGTTAAGAAACCATCTCGAGGATATGAAGGCATAATTGAGTTGTTTTCCTTAAAACAAGAACAATGTTAAGAGTTTTATTAATGATAATCGTGTTTTCTCGTAATTTTAAAGAGAAACCAGGAACATTGTTTTGAACAGAAATTTTCTTCTGTTGATTTGAGTCTTTATCATTTATAGCACCGGTGCTTTGAAATAGTCTTCAACTATTGGTCTTGGATAAAAATTTTGATTTCCCTTCCACAGAGAAAATGGTGACCTAGACATAAATATTCATAAACAAATAAAAAACAAGCAAGATAAAAAAACCAAAATAAAAAAAACAACAAAGAAAATTAAAACAAAAAATATGTACAAAGAGGTGGATGTGGAGTCATCAGGTGAAATACCTTTTGAGAGCCTAGCCATTCACTGGGAAAGTGTCCAGCTGCCCCTCCAAATTGTGTAGATGGAAAGAGTTGGGACCTAATTTTTTGGAAATTACAAATGGTCCCAACCATAGATTCTGGAACTTAGTGTGTTCCCCCTTTCCCTCATGAGCTTTGTCCCATTTGAGAACCAAGTCTCCAACGTCGAAATTCCTATCTGAAGAAGAATTTGAATCAAACCAGTTTTTTACAATTTGTTGATGCTGATCCATTTTTTTCTTTCCTTGTGTTCTCACTTCCTCTAGTTTTAATAAGGCGTTTATTCGATTTTCCAAAGGAGGGCACTCTGCTTCTTGAATTTTCTGGGACAATTGCAGTGAGGGAAGTAAAACATGTAGAGCGAGAATTACTTCTCTTCTGTAGATGAGGAAGAAAGGGGAATTACCAAAAAAATCTTTTGGGTTCACCCTATCAGCCCAAAGTGCATTATACAATGCATTGTGCCAGTTCTTATAATTTTCTAAAACTATCCTTTTAATGATCTTGATTAAATTTGTGTTTGTTGATTCTTCTAGGCCATTTCCTTGAGGGTAGTAGCTGGAAGAATACTTCAATTTAATCCCTTTTTCCAAATAAAATACGTTCATCTCAAGGGATGAAAAGTAAGAGGGGTTGTCAAAGACTAGACATTTGGGAATGTCAAATCAAGCGATGATATGAGAGTTAAGGAAAGATACTACCTGATTTGTGTTTACCACTTTCAAAGGTACAACCTCATACCATCTAGTGAAATAATCTATTGTTGTAAGTATATACTTATGTTTTTGCAAAGAAGAAGGATTAATTGGCCCTATGATGTCAAGACCCCATTGCTGAAAAGGGGAATCTATAGTAACAGGCTGCAAAGGGAATGTTGCCTTTTTCACCTGTCCTGCAGCCTTTTGGAAAATTATGCATTTAAGACACAATGCATGGGCGTATTTAAACAGAGTGGGCCAATATTACTTGCCTCTTATCACTTTGTGAGCAGTGGTATCTCCACCAAAGTGACAACCGTATTCACCTACATAAATTTCAAATAACACTTTCTTTGACTCTTCCATTTCTAAACAATGCAAAAAAACACCATCAAAGTTCTTTTGAAATAATACATCATTTATTAACTGGAAAGATGCAAATTCTAACCTAAGTGCTCTCATACTTTTAGGATAAATATTATGGGAATCATATCCATGTGTCAAATAAAATTTAATATCCTCATACCAAGAATTGGCAATGACTTATGCATAGAGGATCTGTTTTTTGTTATGTTGATTTATAGTTAAGGTGTTGATTTGACTTTCTTGTTCTTCAACTAAATCGCCCACTAGTTTACATAGGCCTTAACCTCTAACAATCTGTGCAGGGGTTATTTCGAGGTCATCCAATTTTTCCTTTTCTCACCCAGTTCTTTTTGTACCAACAATTTTCTTACAGTTGGGTAAGGAACAATAACGTTGGTTTTGGATTTCAGCAGGTATGACCGGAAGTGTTTCAATGCTTTAAAAAAAACATATGCTTGCTGATATATTGTTCGGTAGTTAATATCTACTCCTTTGAAAAATAAGCTCATAAAGGAAATAGGTATCTCATTTCTTTCATCATTTTTCAGTGTCAACGCAGCAACATAAGATCGGTTAGAAGCAAAGGTATAAAGAATGAAATCTTGAGAAAAATCAGGACTCATCAAAGAAGGAGCTTCTATTATTTCTTTTCTAATGGAGTCAAAATATTTACTTTCTTGTGGTCCCCAACGGTACAAAACATCCTTTTTAATTAAATTATATAATGGTCTTACCATTTCTGAGAAACTTGCAACAAATCTTCTGACAAAATTAATCTTACCCAAAATGGGCTGCATGGTTTTTTTGGAAGAGGGAGGGGGAAGCTTAGTAATAGTTTGGGTTTTTTCAATGTATATAATCATTCCATATTTAGATACTATAAACCTAAGAATTTTATCTTTCTCTACTGCAAAAATTCTTTTCTTAGGGTTGATAGATATGTCGAACTTGCGGCATCGTTCCAGGACAACCCTGAGGTGATACAATTGATCTTTCTTGTTTTTAGAGAACACGGTGACATTATCAAGATAGACTATGACCGACTGGTTAATGAGACCATGAAAAGCAATGTTCATTGCTCTCTAGAAAGTGGCACCAACGTTTATCATTCCAAAATGTATTTTCCTATAGGCATAAGTGCCCCATGGGGTGCAAAAGGTGGTTTTAAGCTAGTCTGAGGGCGACATGAGGACCTGGTTGTATCCCGAAAAACCATCTAGCAAAGCTAGTCTTTTAGAACTAGATACCTGTTGTAGAATTTGTTCCATTGGAGGAAAACGGTATTTTTCTTTATCACATGCTCGGTTTAGGTTCCGAAAATTGACACAAAGTCAAATTTCACCGCTTTTCTTCCTTACAGGGACTATATTAGACACACATTGAGTGTGCCTTACCAGGAAAATTATCTTTGCAGTCAGTAGTTTATTCAGTTCTTTTTTAACGGGTTCCAATTTAGGGTGCATCTTTCTCAACTTCTAGTGAAAAGGTTGTGTCTAGGGTTTCATGGGTACGAAATGTTGTATGATGTTGGGGTCGAATGTTTTCAAATCATCATACCTCCAGGAAAAAACGTCTTTGAATTCTTTAAACAATTTTATAAAAGAAGATCGTTCTTTCTTGGAACAACCTGTTCCCAAATTAATATTTTGAGGATTTTCCTTTGTCTCTAAACTAACTGTCTCATAAATCAAAGAAGAACTATTCATTTTACAATTAACCGTCCCTCTAAATTTATCATGAAAGTCATAAAAATTTTCTAGTCTTACAAAAAATCTGGGGATAGAGTTTACTAGCTCAGATGTCAATTTAGGAGATCTAGGATCTAATATTACCATGAAGTTATGGAGGTTTTCATCATGAGTGCCTTCATCAATTACTGCACCTTGGAAGGCATCTTCCATGTGCAAGAAGTTGATAATTTGTTAGTCATCATCGAATAATCTCCAGTTTGTGATGTTATTCGGGACCAACGGCCTAAACAACAATTCAATTGAAAAATCATTATGGGAAATACCTTCAGTGGGAAATAGTTTAGAAACAACATTGGCCAATAAATCGACCTCTGAATTACTCAATCTAGGAATGGAATTTATGTTAAATGCTGAAAATGTTTGCATCAAACTCCATACCTTCGTCTGGTAGCTTTTAAGATGTGGTGATAAGAAATGTATGAAATTTTGTACCTGCCTAACCACGATTTCTGAATCACTAAATACCATCAAATTCCATACATCCATATCCAAATATTTCCTAAGTCCTTGTAGAAGTGCTTCGTACTTAGCAGTGTTATTAGTGCACTCAAACTCTAGTTGGCAAGCAATAAAAGTCTTATTACCTACAGGATCGATGAGCACACAACCAATGTCTACTCCTTCTTTGGATTTGGATCCATCAAAGTACAATGACCAGATTTGGTTTTCGTCAACAATACTTGACATACTTGGAAAAGCTGATGTCTAAGTATAGGCCCTAACTTTTGATTGCTGCCCAGGATTAGTAATCGGAGAAATTTCGGTCATGAAATTACCAAAGAAGGTATTCCTTCCCTGCATTTCAAATGAATTAGCAGATGAAGTAAAAGGCTCATTTACATCATTTATATCTGTCATGGTATGTTTAAGATAGTGTTCTCTATTTATGCTAATTTTGTTGGGTTGTCCATTTTCAGGTAGCCACAAATGAGACCAATATGTGGTGAAGTAACCATGCAGTTGTTCTGACCAATCCCTGACCATAAACTTTAGAGATATCAACAATGATAATGTCAATTATTTGATGAACCTTAGGAGTGGATGATAATCTAATTAGAACATTCTTAAGTTCACCAATTACCTTAAAGTTTGTCCGATCTAGCTGAATGATTTTGAGATCAGAAGGTTCAACTTATGCATTAATTTTTTAACAAACAGATAGAGGCATCACATTTGACGATGCATTGGAATCAACCATGCAATTATGTACATTCCTATTAAAAATTTAAAAGGTTAACAAGAAGGGCGGGACATTTTTCTGAGTGTTAACAACAATTTTTTGTTGATTTTTAGTTGTTGTCCCTGAAACAATTTTATCTACATTTCCTATAGTTTTTCTTGCTAAATCATTTTTATCTGGAACTTTAGATGTCATTTTAGTTGGGATTTATTTGTTTGTATTTGAGCCAACTTCTGTTGATTTCTTGCTGCTAGGATCGTTGCTTTTACTACTTTTAGCGATATTTTGAAGCATTTTCTACAAAATAAGAGGAAATTTCAGCACCTTGAAAACATAAATATTAGCTCTCAATTTTTTTAGATATTCAATTAAATTGTATTATAAAACTAGAGCTACTAAGCTCTGTTTAATTTCATCTTGTTTTGACTGATTTGAAAACACATTTTTACCGACTTCAGAAGAGGCTTTGTTTTGCGTTTTTCTTCTTGTGTTGTAGGGGTGAAAAATTTTGAAATTTGCTTGGAAGATACTATCCGATAAGTGACCGAAGATATTTGGAGATGATTCCTCTTCTTCCGGTTCTTCTTCCTCAACTACATCTTTACAATTTTCAGGAGGGGCAGAGACAGAATTATCATGTGCTTCTAAGATGGTTTGCAAAGCATGTTGTAAACTTTCGAAATTTAGACCTTCAATGGTTGGGTTTGGCCAGTTGGAAGGAAAAGGTTTTTTGAAAGGAGGTTTAAAACTTACTTTGCTTTTTGATGCCTCCTCAGCTGATCTCTTCAAGTCAACAACCTGATTGGACAGTTTTTGGAATGCTTTCTGAAATCTTTCTAAGTCTAAATTTTCTTGTTGGTTTTTAAATTGAGGCGGTCTAGTAAGGATTTCTACTTTCTTATTAGATGAAGTTGTTTCATCTTCACTTCTAAGATTGTATTTTAAGATTAATATATCCTTTTAAATTTGACTTTCCTCTTCAAAGGATCCTAACAAGGTGTTCTTTTTAGACCTTTTGACCCATATGGCGATATTATTGTGCAAGGCTTTAGCGTAATATGCAACAATTAGACTTTCCGCAGGCATTGAATCTACATGGATTTTATTCTTTAAAGTAAGAAATATTTGTTTAAAATCTTTCACGTTTTCCTTAAGATTCATTTTTAGACTGGAGAGCTCCATAACCAAAACTTCAGGAGATTTATCATCTCCGAAATTCTCCAAGAAATAGGTTTCAAACTTGTCCCAAGAGACGATGGTTTGGGGTTGCTGGGGAAAATACCATGTGGAGGCATTGCCCTCAAAATTATAAGAAAACATTCATCATACTACATCCTCATGCTCAACATTTCGGAGTGTAATGGCCAACATAAAAATATTTATGTGACCTTGAACAGATTGTTTAGAATCTGGATCAACTTTAGGTAACCATTTCTCCAGATGTTTTGGTAATGGATGTTGAGTTCTAGGTACATCCATGACATCTTGATCGAGCCACAGTCTCGAAGGATTGTTTTGGTTTTCCATGGGAGTTGGTGGTGTTGAAGATTGAGATGGTTTAGATGAAGATCTTCCTTCGTCTGAAGATTCTCCTCCTAAAGAGGATGGTGATGAACCAGGTGGGGAAGGTGGGATACCAAATCCTCTTGCTTTGAGGATAGGTGTTTCAATAATATTGATAGTGTTGTCACCTAAAAGGTTGTCAGGCATAATAGTGCCTTGAATTTGTTCTCAGATATACAAGAAATATAGGGGTTGATTACGTGGCCTAATAGGTTGTCTGATATGAGCTAAGGCACTGTGTGTTCTTATGAGTGACTAACAAACAATTTATTGGACGTCGACCACTTGGGTAACCGGTGTGACTGGTTAAATGGGAATCTCAGGGTTATCGTTTGAGGTAGTTGTTGTTTCAAGTGTAACATTGTTTTTCTGAGTGACTACGCATTTCAATAGGGGAGCGAGTGTGTGGGGGAGGAGTCTTGTGACCTCCACGTGCCATCAATTGAATTCAGGCCCTCCTTCTAGCACCATTTGTTGACAGGCATAAGTGACACATCGTCAATTGGAAGTATAGATCCGAACCAGGGTTGTCTAATTAACCCAAGTCGTTTGGTGTGATCTATCTTGATGGATTTAATGGCTTTGTTAGCCAACTAAGGTCCTAAAATAATGAAATAAAATAAACTATCCTAAAGCTATAACTACGATACTATGTACATGAATCTAATTATTTATATATTCTAAATGAAATCATAAATAAAAACATGTGATTATGAACAAAATATTTGCAATTTGAAAGTTTTAGTGGATGTCTTGCGAAATCATTGTTTTTACAATTGATAATGAGGTATATAAACAAAGAATATTTTTTTATCCTTTTTGTTTAATAATCTAAAATATAAGAACTCCAAAGATACTAATAAAATATAGTCTGAAACAAGAATAGAATAAGAGTCACAACCAATTTAAACTGCATCATTTCATTAACAAATAAACTAATAACATAAATTAAATGTGCATACAACTAACTTGAGATTAGCCTTATACCGTGTCTATGTCCTTGTGCAATCCAAACTTCTAGTTTTCTTGCCTATGAGAGAAACCTGAAACAAGCTTATGCTAACATATCCTGAGTAAACTCAAAATGTTTTTCGGAGCAAGGATATAAGAATAGAAGAATAAACATATATATATAATGACCTTGTGATGATGAATGTTCGCAGTAAAAGAAATTTTAATGTGAAGCATTCATATGATATATCATTTCAACATCATGCATAAATCATTGATATTGAAGTGAAATAACGATCACATATATAATATATGAAACAACAAATTATAGACAAACTTTAAAGTGTTGAATAAAATGGAACATTATATGCTATTGAGGCTAAAGTTGTGTAACATATTAATATTCCAAAACATAAGAGGCAAAACATAAATGGAACAGTGTCGCGCAAAAGGTGAACAACTTGTCCATTCATTTCTGAGAATTACATATTCATAATCTGTTACAAGCAAAGATGTCTTTCACTAACAAAGTGAACAGTATTTAAAGTAACCTTTGATTCACATACTCATATCTAATAGGATAGAGTTGAATCTCTCAAAATCAAGTAATATTACAAAAATAGTGGATTGGAAACCACCGATAACAGAGTTGGTTTATTCAAAAATTAAATCAAAGTTTCTATAAAACATGAATAAAGATAAACTAATAATCACTTGCGTATAATTGAAAATATTTCCTCCCAATAATCAAGAGAAAAATCTCCCATTTCCTGAAAAAAAGAAAAACAAATTTAATAAATTAGAAAAACAATTACGAATAACTAATTTATATTTAAAAGAGACTTGGCTATAGAATCAAAGATTCTATAGCCAGTCTTAATTTTAAAAGAGACTTGGCTATAGAATCAAAGATTCTATAGCCAGTCTTAATTTTACTAAATGAAATCAAACTTCAAATCGACTTACTTTGAATAAGATAACAAAAATAAAATGAAAGGAAGATAAAATTGTTTTAACATCAAAATTTAACTAAAGAGGGGTCACGTAGTTCACTGTTTATTATTGCCTTGACACTGGTCGCATTCTTAATGAATATGTTTCTAGATCTCTTGGTTTAGTATTCCTCTCTGCCTGCACTTTGAGATCATGGTTTTCTTGCTTCAATAGATCATTCTGAGAAATGAGAGTTTTAATTCAGGCTTGTAGGACAGGAATGTCGGTATAGTACCGCTCAACCCATTCGAAACATTCATCACAGTGTACAGGGGATATGGAAGGTCGATGAAGGACGCAATCAACCAAGGGTTCTTCAGCCTTACATGATGTTTTCTTCAAATATTTCCTGATACCTGAGAATTCTTCTTTACCTTTAAGGCACGGTGGTAAATTTTCCATGAAATCATAAGGTTCGGTATGAATGATAACCTCCTTCCTTAAACCCTAAATTTCTAGATCTTCCTGTATGAATGATAACCTCCTTCCTTAAACCCTAAATTTCTAGATCTTCCTGAGACAAAAAATACTCTATCTTAGGATCTAAACCCTCATCGATATCAATCAGATTGATCGAGATTATATGAGGATCCTTTCAGTTCCTTAGTTGTATAGATATTAGGCGACTGATCTTCTTACCCTTGAAATTCAAATCTGTGCACTGTGATTTTTTTCCTTTACAAAGTTTCCTAGCATTTGACTTAACATTAACGTTCAATCTAACATCATCCACATGCACAAGAGAATCATTTTCATTCAATTCACCAGTCTTTTGCTGAGGAAATCTTACATGTGAAAGCTTACACGATGATCCTTTGACTAGAGGGCTTTTGTCAGTAAACTTTGGTCCATTAATCAAATTACCAAACTGGTCTTCGAACAATGGATTGTCTAAGTTAGGGTTTGTTGTTAAAAGAGGGTTTGTTGTAGGAT
>CBVK0100773044.1:0-14501 GCA_900067695.1 Picea abies | reverse complement strand
AATCAACAAGATGGAAGAGTGAAGAAGCATCATCACTAAGTTATTGATCAAAGCATTTCAATAAGATGGAAGAGTGAGTTAGATTTATCATGACTAAGTTGTTAAATATCTATACTTTTGGAGCTACAAAAGCTCTTCAGTGGGAAAGTTTGATCGAGAAGGATCTAAGGAATTCCCACAGAGGTCCGGGAGGATCTAGAATGCTCAAAAAGGTCCCAAGGGATTCATAAATGTTGAAAATTTTACTGTCTCAAATCTTATTGAAAATAGAATTAATGCATAGATATATTTGTCATATCTCCAATGGTGCAAATGGCACGTCAAACAAATCTCATATGAAAAAGTTATGAGCATTCAAAGTTTATGATAAAAATAGACAAAAAATCAAAGGTCAAAGGAAATGATGATGTTATCATGGTTAAGGCTGACGTCAGTAGTGGCACATGGCACATGTTTGTACAAAAACAAGTGTTGTGGCACACCCAAACAATAGATGAGTTGGAAGGTTGATTTGGCATCCAACTGCTTCAATCAACATTTGACACATGACATTAGTTAAACAATGAGAAGTTGCCACATGGTATATTCCCATTGGCCTATATGGTTTATGTTATATAAAATTATTATGGAGTCCATAGGGATCAACCACATGACCTCCATAACACTCCAAGTCTTAACAAATCTCCCACAACCAATATGCCATTCGATGGGTATTAACCCTCATGTGGAAATTATTATATTTATTTTAATATAAAGTTTCATATGGGGGAAGAAAGGGACCAAGGGATATCCCCCAGTCCCTGGTCCATGGGACGTTTAACAGAATATTATATATAGTATATAATAGCTATTCTATAATATATATAATATAATACTATATATTAAAAACTTTAACAACTAACCACCATATATACCATGCATGAGAATTGAACTCGGAACCTTCAATATAATAGCGTGTGGTTCTGACCACTAAACCAATGACCTCTAATTTCACGATATTCCCTCCTAATTTAGTAATAAGTTTCATAAAATATGGACAAGAAGATTGGAGGTTGTGACTATATATTGGCATGCATCCTAAGATTGCACAGATTCCATGGACACACATCCCAAGGCACAGATTCCTATACTGCACAAATTTTGACACATGGGATGGATTTTGAGATTTTACATACTATACATGTAATGATCCCCTAACCAACCTTGGGCTAGGGTATGCCACTCCAGAGAAACCACTCATGCTCTGATACCATTCGGTAATGATCCCCTGACCAACCTCAGGTCGAGGTACGCCACTCCAGAGCAACCACTCATGCTCTAACACTAGAGAGTAACATTCCCAACCTTCAATTCAGGCCATGCTACTCTAGGGAACACTTTTGTTCCGATACTGTAGAACATACAATAGCATACCCAGTAGTCAACTGAGAAATGCCACATAAATTTACTATTTAAACAGCATGCAACTAAGACATATACATATAGCACACTCGTGGAAGCTTTACATATAAACATAAGAAAACAATTACTTTCTGTAACATACAACTTTTATACTGAAATAAAAGTAACTACAAATATGTAACATTTACAGAGTATTACCCATAAACATATAGGAAATTATAATCACATATATTATAAACCGTAACATAGGCATGTAAATAACAAGCAACATATCCCTTTTATCATACAGCTGGTATTTATCTTCGAAATATTGTCACCAACTGTGTACAGACCGTCCACGAACCTCCCAGACATAGACTACATTGTTCATAACTCTCAACAGTGAGTCACCCCCGAGCTGGGACTGAACTCCACCCAGGGTAAAGGGTTCCTATCTAGGCTAAGGCTCATGGACAACAGGAAATACTTTGTCTCATGTGCTCACTGAACTAACAACCTATAACCTCTCATTCCCCACATGCTTGTCCCACCCAAGGAAGTGTGCACCTTCTCTACTCAACAGTCCCTTGGCTACCACACTTCCCTTCCAGGGCTTCTGCAACAGGCCGGATAGGAAGTCTCAGAGCATTGTAGTTGTAGTCTATCACCTTCAGGAATCAATCCCCAACAATTATCTTGCTCACAGAATTGCTCATGGGGATGACAACCCACTTCTTCAATCTTGCTCCAATCTAACCAAGTACACCAACCAAAAGGGATATGGAAACAGGCTTCTGAATGGTGAAATGGTTGTCCCAAGGATAACAGAATGCATGAATGAAATGGTCATGGAATCATTGACTGGATAACTGAGTGTGTAGGAGAATCACTGTGAACTCTTCGTGGAAGTCATTCTGTGAATAATGGTCGTCGGGCTGCTGGTAAGGTATCTGCGAGAAGTCCCTCCAAAATGAGCTAAGTTCCCCCATGATATGAATGCATGTCCCCAACTTGACACTTGTCATATCGGAAGTTACTTTGGTCCACTTGTCCCCAAATTTAGAACTTAGGATAAAATAATTATCCAACTTTATGTTTTTAGGAAATATTAATATAATATTCCCTTTACTTTTGTCCCTCCCTTTCCCTAACTGGTGAAGTTCATTCCCCCATCTCTTTTATCATGGTCGGTATGTGCACACCAATGTATTTTATATTAATCATGAGTCATGTACAAAGTAGGCACACTGGCCTTTGACATCTAGGCGTTCCATCCTAATACCAAAACATAAGAATCCTATCTTATAATAACCGACTCACTAGCCTATAACACATATCATATACATGAGGCTCGTTGTCCTCTATACTGCACACACCTTAGTTACTACGTGTGGTATCCTATAATGTACATATTACATCATTTAACTGTGCAGTTCATGCATGCACTATGCCACATGACGTGCATTACCAAATGAGGTCGAAACAACTCACCAGCTTAAGTAAAATGATATTGTATTTACAATTGGGTTCGGCCGAGGGATATTACAATCCCCGCCCCTTATTTATGCCCATATATAATAGAATTTTCAAAAATCTTCAAAAAGATGCGAGAATTCTGCCCGCATTGCATCTTTATGTTCCCAAGTAGAACTCTTAGGACCGTACTAGGTCCATTGAAACTTTACAAGCCCTATGGATCAGTTCCAGTGCTTTTTGAATTTTCGATCCAGAATGCACACGAGATGCACTTGAAAAACGCCTTCTTGTTCCACCTGAATCACATTCCAATCAATAACATGATTATAATCAGATATATATTTATTTAGCAATGATACATGGAAGAAATTATGAACAGACATAGATGTAGGCAATGCAATCATATAAGCAACTGGACCAATCCTCTCTAGGATTTCAAAAGGCCCACAAAATCTAGCTGCCAACTTGGTGCAACTTCCCAACTTTAGGGAACTCCTATTAGATTTCACTTTCAGGAAAATATGATCACCCACTTTGAATTCTCTATTTTTTTTGTTCTTATTGACATAAATTTTCTGTCTGTCTTGGGTGTCTTTTAAATTCTTCTTAATTTTTTTCATCTAGTCCTCCATTTCCCTAAGCAACTCTAACCCAACTACTATCCTATCATCTAGATTATCCCAACTTACTGGAGTATTTCACTTTCTTTCGTAAAGTGATTCAAATGGGCTCATCTTCAATGATTGCTGATACCCATTGTTGTACGTGAATTCTACCAAGTGTAGGTAGTCTTCCCATTTCGATGGTTTGTCCATCACGTACATTCTCAATATATATTCTATCACCCTATTCACCCTTTCTGTCTATCCATCAGAATCAGGATGATAAGTTGTACTAAAGTTCAGATTCATTCTGAATCCTTTGAACAACCCTTTCTAGAAATTCGAGGTGAATTTCAGGTCTCTGTTGGATACAATTGTTTTAGGAATTTCATGCAATTGTGCTACTTCCTTCATGAAAATAACAAAAACCTTTTCTCCCTTGTGTGTGGTTTTCAGTGGAATAAAATGGGCAGCTTTTGTGAGCTTGTCCACCACCACCATGATTGAATCATGAAACTTGCATGTTCTAGGCAATCCTGTAATAAAATTCATTGTCACCATTTCCCACTTCCACTCAAGAATGGTTAAAGGTTGCAGCAACCCCGCTGGGTGCCTATTCTCATCTTTGACTTTCTGGCATTCCATACATTTGGCGATGTACTTGGCGATCTATTTCTTCATACCTAGCCAAAAGTAATGGATCTTGATCACTTCCACAATTTTATGATATCCAGGGTGTCCTTCATAAGGAACATTATGCATTTCATGCAGAATCATACATTTCAGGTCTTGGACATTTGGAACAAAATTCTTGTTCTGGTGCAACAATATTCCATCTATTCCTAACTTATAATCATCCACCTTTTGAAGCATCTTACCCTATTGTAGCATTGCTACCAATTCTTTGTATTGCATATCTGCATTTGCAGCCTCTAGAATTTTTCTTTTAACATCAGTTTGGTACATGCTAATGGTTGTAGCATGTAACTCATGCACCTTCTTACTGAGTTCATCAACCACTTTATTCTCTTTCTCCTTGATATGCTTTATATCAAAGTTATATTCTCTTAGAAATTCTAACCATCTTCTTTGTATAGCATTTAGATTTGGCTGATCAAATAAATATTTCAGACTATTGTGGTATGTTCTTAGCTCAAACCTCTTTCCCATGAGGCAGTGTCTCCATTTCCTCAAGGCATGTACTATGGCTACATACTCCAAATCGTGATTGAAATAGCTTCTTTCATGATCCTTAAACTTTCTTTATTCGTAACATATGACACACCCATTTTGACTGAGGACTCCACCAAGTACTTCACTACATGCATCAGTGCATACGATGAAGTCTTCTTCTGGGTATGTGATCCTTAATATTGGAGCACTTGTCAATAATTGTTTCAAGTGTTGGAAACTTTTCTCACAATCCAGTGTCCACTGAAACTTCATTCCCCTTCTTTGAAAAGAAGTGATTGGGTGTGAAATCTTTGAGAATCCTTCAATAAATATTTTGTAGTAGCCTGGAAGACCCATGAATGATATCACCTATGTCACATTCTTCGGTGCTGACCATTCTCTAATGGCCTCTGTCTTCTCAGGATCCACTGTTATCCCATCCTTTAAAATGATATGCCCTAAATAATAAATATGTTTCTAATCAAATGAGAACTTGCTCAATTTGGCATATAACTGGTGTTCCCTTAATACTTGCAACACCATCCTCAAATGATGTTCATTCTCTTCCTCTGACTTGGAATATACAAGAATGTCATCCAAAAATACAATGACAAACTTGTCCAAATACTCTCAGAAAACACAATTCATTAAGCACATGAAAATAGATGGTGCATTTGACAACTCAAATGGTACCACTGTGAACTCATAATGACCATACCTTGTCCTGAAGGCGTTCTTGCTAATATCTTCTTCTTTAATTCTTACCTAATGGTATCCTGATCTGAGATCTATCTTTGAAAATATCTTTGCATCCTTCAATTGATCAAAGATGTCATCAATCCTTTTTAGAGGATACTTGTTCTTAATAGTCACTTTATTCAAATGTCTAAAGTCAATGCACAACCTTAGTGTTCCATCTTTCTTTCTCACAAATAGCACTGGGGCACCCCAAGGTGACACGCTTGGGTGTATATACCCCTTCTTCAAAAGTTCTTCCAGCTGTATTTGCAACTCCTTCAACTCTGGTGTACTCATTCTGTATGGAGTCTTTGATACTGGCGCTACTCCATGCATCAAATTTATAGAGAAATCAATCTCTCTCCTTGGGGGTAATTCAGGTACTTCCTTGAACACATCCTCAAAATCTTCTAGGACTACATAATCTTCTAAATTTGGCACCTTATCTTTAAGTGTCTCTGCCAAATGAGCCGCAAATAGTTGACATCCTTTTCTATAACATTTCTTCAGCTATAATGCTGAAATTTCTCTAATGATTACTACCTTGGGGATTCCCTGTACCTTCCTTGGTTTCCTTTCCTCATCCAAGCAAGTAAATTCTTTTTTTTGATAGTCTATGAGATTATGATGTTTGTCCAACCAATCCATCCCAATTAGACAGTCATAAGAACCTAAAGGCAAGATGTTTAAATCTTCTTTGGTGTTCACTCAATTCATGTCTATGAGGCATGACTTAACCATCTCATTAACCTTTCTTTTGGCTCCTATAGCCAGTTGTACCAACCAAGATTTCCCATGCTTGCTTCTTGGCAATTGCAAACTTTCCACCATCTTAGGGTCTATATAACTATGACTAGATCCTGTATCAATTAAAATATCAAGGGTTTGGTTGTTGATCATACCTTATACTTCAATCATGTGGGACTGATACTCTGCTTTCTTTTTTTCCAAGGCTGCATAAATACTTGGCATATATTTTCCCATGTCCTCCATTGTTTCAGCTCGCTGTACATTGTGAACAACCCTACCTTTTTCTCCCCTGTGAGGACAATCTTTGAAACTATGGTCCCCTTTACAACCCCAACATTGCATAGGTGGTTGTCTTGGCCCTTGACTCCTTGTGTCAATCATTCTAGTTTCTTTAGGCATTTGTTGTACTTGTGGATTATTTCTGAAGAATGGTGGCTTAGATCCCTTCTTCCTTTGATCCACCTTGAATTTCTTATTGTGTTCCCAAGCCCTTTGGAAATTTGGCCTTACTTTTTGTTGACCATATAGGCATTTATCTCTCCTTATGGTCTCTTCTAATGTCTTGGGATCATCATACTATATTTTTTCACTGATGAACGATGGCAATCCACTTAAATACCTTTGAATTTTGACTGTCTCATCCTTGATGAAAGAGACATACTTTAGTAGTTCCAGAAACCTTCTTTGATATTCATCTATGGTCATACTTCCAAGCTTGAGTTGAAAGAAATCTTTCATATTCTTGTCATAGTATCTCTTAGTCAAGTTCTTCTCCTCAAAATACTTCTTGAATTCCTTCCAAGTAACACTTTTCTCTACAATGTGTTGTACCTTCACAAGTTGATCCCACAACATGGAGGCCTTTCCTTTGAGTTGATAGATAGTGATTCTACTTTCTGGATGAGAAGAATAATTATGTAATTGAAAATACTTCCTCATGCCTAGAAACCATGTTTATGCATCTTCATCCTTCTTGTGCTCACCATCAAATGTAGGATGTTTGATTTTGTTCATTTCTCCTCACAGATCATCTACCCCAAATCTCTCATACCTTCTGACATGGGATAGAATTGAGTTGTTTCCTTCTCTCTTATGGGAATGCCTTTGGGAATGATGGTGATGTCTACTAGCACTTTTTACTTTTCTTTTCTCCTCTAAAGGTTTGTGGCTCCTAGATTCACTTGAGCCACTCTCGCTAACCAATTTATTTTCTATTCTATTCAAACCCTCCAATAGATTCATGTTGAAGTCATCCTACTTCTCTTTGGCATTCATAAGCCTTTCATTATCATCATCTTTATGGCTTTGGACATCCTTCTGCAAATTCTTAATGGTTTCATCCATATTCATCTCTTCATTCCTTTCTTCTCCATGTCTGTTGGAGTTCGTTCCTTCCATGCCCAAATGGACATCCACCCCTCTACTCTCCTCTTACTTACTGTAATTCCCCTATTCCTCTTCCATTCCTATGGACTCTATATTGGTTTTACCTAATCAAGTTGTTGTTAATTCTACAAAACGTCCAACCATCGAAACTAATCAGGCTAACAATTCAGCAATTCATGAGAATATGCACCATTTCGATTCAACATACACATAAACATTATTAATCTTTCTTTCCTGGTGTTATCACCATGATGATTATAGATAAGACCCAATTCTAAAAAACACACACGTGTAGTGCCTTCTGAGATACACTTGTTCAAGAAGATGGTTTCCCGAAACCACTTTTGCCAAGATGCGGTATCACGTGTCTCAACATGTCAAATCCACCACTCATGGAGCAGGTGATGGATTAGTCAGATCACCCAGCTTCACTCGTTTGGTACTTTTCATCCATGTGACATCAATCGAATGCCTCCATGTAACGAACTTAAAAGCTAATCATTAGAAATGGATTGGCCAAGCATGGAAACCCAACGCTCTTGTATGTAATCCATCTACGCTTCATAAATGGAGTTCTATAATTACCACTCCCCAAGTATGAAGATATCTACGTATCCATAACTGAAGTAATCCCCAACTTCTTGAATTTATTCTCTCTATAAAAACACTTTTTGGTATCCACAACCTGAGATACATGGACAAGGCTAAATCAAGTGAGACAGGTTATTCGAGCAACATGCTAGGCTTTCATGTGAATAAGGAGGAAAGGGTCCTTGCACACATTATAACAACTAAGTTTCATATAGATCAGGCTATAGACTCATGGTTGGAATTCAAGTTGAATCCCACTATAAAATATTTATTCATCAACAAGCTAGCCGCTAAGAAGAAAAGAAGTAAGTGGCATAAGAAGGAGGAATCTACGGCTGAAGTGACCAAAAGTGTTGGAGAGAATCAACCAGTCTCGATAGATTCTTCCTTAAAGGTGGAGATAGCTAAACTAAAGTAAGTCTTCAACTAAGATAAGCATGTCTTACTGAATTTTGAACAGCCGGTAGCAGAGGTAAAGAGTACCAGAGATGATAGGCATGTTCTTCAAACATCCCTTTTTATAACAGGCTAACTATTGTCATCACCCTTTTTTAATTTTGTGATTAATATGATTATATAAATACAGAAACTAATTTTAGACTGTTTTATTATAATTCCTATCTTGTGATGTTATGAATCTTGTTTTCTTTTATAATAAGTTTTTTTCCTTGTAATCTTATATTTTTATTTTCATCTGTCTAAATCGGAGGAAATTAAAACTTAGAATTCTTTTTAATTAATGCTTTGATGCGGTTATGTGTTTATTTTTCTTTTATTACTATGTAATTTAAACTCAGACTCATCGCCTTCCAAATTACTTCATGTGCACTAAACTCTGAACTATTCATTTATATTTATTGTGCATAGAAATATTACAAGGTAAAATGCTTTTCCGCACACCTAAATCTATTGTGCATTTCTTCTTCATCGCATCGACAACTCACACACACTACTCTTGTGTTGTGCACCAATATCCATTGTGAATAGCTTATCTACTGCACAGTGATATTCCACATGCATTTCGTCCTATGCATGCATGTCAAGTTTAACATATTCCATAGCACCAAAATATCTATGCACACTACTGAATACATTGTTGCGAAACAACTTATACTCATACTTATGCACGTACCAACCAAACTCCTCTACGTTAAGAAACAGTTGTGCATCCCATGTGCACATTACTATATGTGTGCTCACCATGCAAGGCTAAATTCAATGCGTGAATCCGCATGTAATGATCTTCTATGCGGAGCCACAATTTACCGTGCATACTGGCATGCCAACATTTTCCCGCGTAGAGCCAAAATTTACCATGTGCACACCAACACAGCATCCTTTTTCCATGGATACTCTGTGACTCCAATTCTGGTCACTTTGCAGTTACTCTTATGTGAATATTCACTTCGACTGAACCCCTCTGGCCCATCCAAGCTCATTGTTGAACTGAAGCTATGATACCATTCTGTAACGATTCCTTGGCCAACCTCAGGCTGGGGTACGTCACTCCAGAGAAACCACTCATTCTCTAATACCATTCTATAACGATCCCCCGGCCAACCTCAGGCCGGGGTACGCCACTCCATAGAAACCACTCATGCTTTGACATGAGCTGGTAACATTCCCAACCTTTAGGACGGGACATGCTACTCTAGGGAACACTTTCATTCCCATACTGCGGAACATACAGTGGCATACCTAGTAGTCAACTGAGCAATGCCACATAAATTTACTCTTTAAACTGCATGTAACTAATACATATACATACAACATGCTTGCATAATCTTTACATATAAACATAAGCAAACAATTACTTTATGTAACATACGACTTTTATATTGAAATAATAGTAACTACAGATATGAATCATTTACAGAGAATTACCCATAAACAATCAGAAAATTATAATCACATATATTATAAACCATAACATAGGCATGTAAATAACAAGAAAAATATCATTCTTATCATGCAACTGGTACATATCTTGGAAATATTGTCACCAACTGTGTACAGACCATCCAAGAACCTCCTAGCCATAGACTACATTGTTCATCACTCTCAACAATGAGTCACCCCCAAGCTGGGACTGAACTCCACCCAAGGTAAAGGGTTCCTATCTAGGCTAAGGCTCATGGACAACAAGAAAGACTCTGTCTTAGGTTCTCACTCAACTAATAGCCTATAGTCTCTCATTCCCCACATGTCTGTCCCACCCAAGGAATTGTGCCCCTTCTCTGCTCAATAGTCCCTTGGCTACCCCACTTCCCTTCCAGGGCTTCAACAATAGGCTAGACCGGAAGTCTTAGAGAACTGTAGCTATAGTCTATCAACTTCATGAATCAATCCCCAACAATTATCTCATTCAGATAATTGCTCACGGGCCTGAAAACCCGTTTCTTCAATCCCACTCCAGGCTAACCAGGTACACCAACCAAAAGGGCTATGGAAATAGGCTTCGAAATGGTGAAATGGCTATCCCAAGGATAACAGAATGCATGAGTTAAATGGTCATGGAATCATTGACTGGATAATTGAGTGTGTAGGAGAATCACTGTGAACTCTTCGTGGAAGTCATTCTATGAATAATGGTCTTCGGGCTGCTGGTAAGGCATCTGTGAGAAGTTCCCCCCAAATGAGCTAAGTTCCCCCATGATATGAATGCATGTCCCCAACTTGAGACTTTTCATATCAGAAGTTACTTTGGTCCACTTTTCCCCAACTTTAGAATTTAGGATAAAATAATTATCCATACTTTATGTTTTTAGGAAATATTAATATAATATTCCCTTGAATTTTGGCCCTCCCTTTCCCTAACTGGTGAAGTTCAGTCCCCCATCTCTTTTATCATGATCAGTCTGCATGCAATGATGTATTTTATATTAATCATGAGTCATGTACAAAGTAGGTGCATTGGCCTTTGACATCTAGGCATTCCGGCCTAATACCAAAACATAAGAATCCCAAATTATAATAACCGGCTCACTAGCCTATAACACATATCATATACACGAGGCTTAGTTTCCTCTATATTGCGTGCACCTTAGTTACCGCACACGGTATCCTGGAATGTACATTACGTCATTTAACTATGCAGTTCATGCGCACACTATGCCACATGACGTGCATTACCAAATAAGTTCAAAACAGCTCACCAGCGTAAGTACATTCATATTATATTTACAATTGGGATTGACCGAGGGATATTACAATATAGAAGTACGTGTAATTACACCTTAATTTGTATTCCACTATAAAGCTTGCCAAATGATAGCTTGATGAAATTTCAAGTGTTTTATATCAATTCTTCACAATTTTTCCCAAATATCATGAATGTGAGGTATGTTTTGTGATTTGAGGTCATTTGTAAAACTTTATATTCAATTTTTCATTTATGAGTATTTAATGCATTGTTTTGTGTGTCAAGAGATGAAAAATTGAGCTAGTTTGGAAAGTGGTCAGCTTTATAGTAAAAGGTTTTACAATTTCACAAGGATTTCAATTATGAACTTTGTTTTTGCATTTGAGTAGCATATTTTGAGAGCATCCTCAATATTGGCTTATTTGGTCCATTGACATGGTATTTTTGGGTATTTTGGGATGAATATAAGCAGTTTAATTGTTTTGAAAGGAACTTAAAGATGAAAAAAAATATGTTATAAACATTGTAATTTGAGTTATTTTATGTAATCTCATTTCCACTTCAAGAAAATATTCAGTTTTATGAGTTTTGGGTAAAGAGCACATCATCATAATTTTGCAATCACCTCAATAGATCCAAGAAATTATACGAAAACAAGTTAGATACTGGATGTATATATTTTCAACAATAAGTGGTGTCTAAATATTTTCATATCAATAATGGTGGGAGTAGATCCTACTTTAAGAATGCATGTCTTTCATGGGGTAGGTTCAGAATATCCAGAACAACATTTGTTCATTTTTGAAACAATATGGACTATGAAGAACGTCTAGGATGATGATGCGAAGAATGTGCAGTTGGAAACGACATTCAAATACCATGCATTAATATGGTACATTGAATATCATACTACTACACCTATGGAAAAAAATAGAACATTAGCAGAGGTAAGACAATATCTATTGAAAGCATTCCAAAAACCTAAGTCCAAGTCACAGTGCATTACAGAGTTGAAGCAGATCAAGCAGATAATGAATGAATCGGTGTGGGATTATCATCAAATATTAAATATATTGAAGGATTGTTTGAAATTCCCAATTACATATGAACAACATGAGGATTGGTTTATTACAAGATCATTTCCACATATACATTGCTCCTTGACACAACAAAATATTGTGTTGTAGTTGAAATCCATAGAACTATTCAATTTCTCAACTTTAGTCTTAGTTAGTAGTGTTGACTATTCAGTTGCAGGAACTCGCAAAAGGAGAAGAAAAGCAAGAGTGTTATACAACATTTTATCCTAGCTGATGATATTGCCTATTCTCTGACATCTAAAGAACAAAAATTTGGAAGAGGAATTGAAATAAAGTATTCTTGAGGAGGATCAACTCTAAAAATTCCCTAAATTACAATATTATCGCTCGTTTCCTTATACCAAGGTGAGACAAACTCACTTGTCACATGTTGCATCACTAGAAGGTGTGACAACATCGCTTATTGTTGTGATTTAAAGGTGAGAAAAAATTTGTACATGGAAAAAAAGAAGTGTTATCACTGAAATTTCATCTGCACATGGTGACAAGAACTCTGCATCATCAAAACAGCAATGAAGTCATTCATGGCACTGAATTAATTTCACAGCACTCTAGAAGGGCCAAAAACTATACAAAGTAACCAAAAATTGAAGGGCGCTTTACAGTGGTTTGGTGCGCGCGCACATGCGCAAAACAAAAATGTGATTTGCATGCATGCGCACTCGACGTGCGGTTGTCAGCATAAAAACCCGCGCGCCTGCTAATACAGTGCATTAATTAAACAGGTCGGCCTCCCAACCGTTTACGGACTGACTCCCAAGTTGATTTGACTCTCAAATCAGAGCCGGATCCGCAAAATCGGCGGGTTAATGACCTAAAAAAACCCTAAAAGGGTCCTTGTTCACACTATGAGAAGGTTACGTGACCGCCTGAGGAGCTGCTATAAAAGGCCATGAGGATACACTGTTTTGACAAGAAATTCTAAGCACTGTTATGCTGTCCAGATGGTTAAGGGCTCATCCTTTAACAACCACCCATCAACTACATCACCGAGAGTTCTTTCACTGCTATGCGCAGTTCATCTCATTTGTAAGGGAAGCAAATTTTGTGAGGGCCCCAAAGAGCCTTTCGTTGGGGGGAGAAGGAACCTCTAGTCTCTTCCTTCAGCGTGCTCCGGTTTCATTAATACACCAGCCTGAAACCATTGGTGACCCCTGTGTTTTGGGTTTGATGTTTGTTGTTTATTTTCGCAGTTTTATTTGTTTTCAGTTGATATTAGATTGTAGTTTGTTTTGTTTCCTCTAACCCTATGCTCCATAGTTGTTCTGCCCTGCTAGACCCAACAGGGTATGCAAGCGCTCTCCTTTTGCTTACCTGGTGACCATTTGAACGCAAACAGACTGACGACTCCACTGGGGAGTTAGGTATCAAATCCTCCCTCATTTGGGTTTATTTTTCTTTCCTTTTGGTTTTATTAACTTGCAGGGACACAAACCGGCCTCCGTCGACCTGCTAACCAGTCGATTCACAGGAGAATTGAGAGAAATCCATTTGGAGTTTCTTTCTCAGTAACTTAGCACAAGCGCGCGGGTATTCCACCCCACAAACGTGCGCATGCACTTTGGTTCTTAATACGATTCGCACGCAGGTGCCACAAGCGCCTCTGTCTATACTAAAAGCCACGCATTGGAACTAAATTTTTCATTATAAGGTTTTTGATGTGGGGAAAGTCAGTTTCCTTCTCAAGAATGATGTTATGCATGCTCTAAATACTACACCACTTAGACCCCTCAACTTATAAAGGGGATAGTAGTCAAACAAACATAGGCACTTAGGTGGATAAAAATCATTTTTCCCTTATTTGCTTTTCGCCACGTGGATGGCTTGCTTTGATTTATAATCTAAGTTGAACATCAAATTGTAATCACATATAAACTCACATTTGGGACTAAAAGTTGAAAGTAACAATCTTGAGTATGCTCTTCTCTCGCGCGATCAAGCGATCTTGAGAATCAGAAAAAGATTGCGAAAACGATCTCATCTCCCTTTAAACAAAAATTTCAAAACTTTTAGGAGAGGACAATGGCTCTTTCGAGACCCCTCTTAGTTTCATTTTTTCAAACACATTCTTGTAACGAGCCCATACATGCCCACATGTCAACAAAGCTAGAATAGTGTTTGAATTTCTGCTTTCTTAGATCAAAAAACTAGGAGAGTTTAAAA
>CBVK0100773041.1:0-20998 GCA_900067695.1 Picea abies | reverse complement strand
TTTGCCCACTTTCCTTATTTGAGGGTTAACCCACTTCTAATTTCTCCATTAAATTTATTATTTAAATAATTTATTTTTTATTCACTTTGAATTATAGTACACTCATCACTTCACTTTATTATTTACCTTCTAAAATATCTTAAACCACTTTGACTACTATGACCTTTTGCTGCTTCTAGATGACATATGAGGGTCCTCCAACTTCGTAAGGCCATAACTCTCAAACCGTGATGATTTATGTGATGTTCCACATACCACCAGAAATGAAATTAAAATTACTATCCATATAGAATAATGTTACCTGAAAATATATCAAAAATCATACCATTATCCATCAAACAAACTTGGGTCCATTACCCAAACCTGGGTTCTCCAACTTCTCATGACCATAACTCTCTAACCGTGAGGAGTTATGTGACGTTCCATATACCACCGGAAATGGAATGGCAAGAACTATCCATATAGGATAGTTTCACTAACAAATTCACTGAACTTGATCTCATTATTCCACAAATAATCATGGGTTCTCTAACCATACTTATAGGATAACTCAATCTACAAAGCATCTTCCCCTGAGGGATTTCACCATAAGGGGGCCACTTTGGAGTTCTTCCATTTGTACTTATTATCAACCATGAAAAGACAATAATGAGTCATATTTAAATCAAACAAACTTGGGTCCATTACCCAAACCTTTGTGCCATTGGGATTTCTTCAAGGGTTGACATCAATCACTAAGGGCTGACATCAATATATAATATGACTCTTGAATGGTTGACATCAATGACAACCAACAATACATGCCAACTATCCATCAACCTAAGCTAGTTTTCTAACATTTACACCTCACCATTGTTCCAATTTATTATATCATCCCAATTAATTATTCACCATTGAAATAAATTCAACATTAAAAATTCTAAACCACTATGTCTCCCATGCAAACTTAGTGAGGCTTCAAGGAAGTGTTAAATCTTTTTAAAATTTTGAAAGCATTAAGTTAACCCTTACCAATACAAATACAATGACCTAAAGGAGAGTGTTATGGAATAAGCTTGTTAGAGGATAGAGATAACACACATAGCTAGTTCTCAATAGTGAATCCTACAAATCTCTTACTATCAGGGTTAAAGATAACACATTAATTTAGAGGAATGATACTAGGAAAGAATATTGATATAGAAAAAGGTTTAGGAAACACACACTTGGAGTAACAAATACTATTCTATCTTATAATAAAGGCACATAGTCATAGTAGGTATAGAAACAACTTCTACTAATCGAATAGATTATCCACTAGACACCTCATTCAAGTTGTTATTTTTAAAAAGAGACCAAAATTCACAAGAGGAGAATTAATACATCTCAGGAGTTCATTGTGTTAGAATGATACACCATAGATAATGACCAAAATTTTTCCACAAAACTCAATAGTCAATTAAAACCTTTTTAAAACTCATCCACAAACTCAAGCTAAATCGTTGATTTCTACGATGTTAAAAGTCATTCCAGTATCCACAGTAATCTAAATGATCCAATACCCATTTTATTCATTGTTTAATGTTGGAATGACCATTAAAATAAATACCAAATATTTATATTAAACCAAAATGAAACTACACAAATACCGAGGATGAGATGTAAGGGTACAATTCACAAGGGATGTCCCCACATGAATGGAGGGGGTTTTCTCTCTAAGAACACAGAGAGGAAGGGTGCATACATGCACAATATTTATCCATGCACAAGGGGGTTCCTCGCCAATCAAAATGCAATGGAAAAGGCAGGAACTCATGAAGTAGTTGGGTGCAAGCTGGGCTTAAGAAATGTAAAGTCGGAAGGGAAAATATAAAGAGGGTAGCCAATTTCACTATAAAGAAGAGAGAGACCAAAACCCTAGGTAGCCAAAACGCAAGGCAACATCCACTAAACAACACAACGATTTCCATAATAATTAACTGAGGTATCTTTAGATCGTTGGGTGAAATTAATGATTGGCACATGTAAAAATTTAAGCCACTGTAAAACGCAGAGATTTCCATAATAATTCACTAAGGAGTCTTCGAAATTGTTGGGATAATTAATGATTGGCAAAGGTAAAATGATTAGTAAGTTTTAGAGAGGTTAAGGTTTGCATTGTTGTAAATGTAAGGTAAACACCCTACCAGTTATGGACATAAATGTTGAGTAAGGAAAGTACCAATACCACATAGTACTTAATGGATTTACACTGTGTAAGGTTAGAATTTTGTAAAGCCAAGTAAATGCATCTGATGAGAAAAATCATGTAAATAACGTAGAGAATATATCTTCTCTTACATGTTAGGCAAAGGAAGGAGTCACAAAGCCTTGAGTTGATGAAATTGTTGTAATCAAGGAACGGTGGTTATTCTAGATCAACAATGAGGGAAAGGGTAAAATGTGTACATATAAAACCAGTAAACAAAAACGCAGAGAGGGGGATTTATTTTCTAAATAAAAACGCAGGGACTTAAAAGGGAAAGGAATGCTTGTCTCCCCATATCAGCTAGGCACGATTTCTCATTAAAACACAAAGATAAAAACTAGATTTAAAGGTTGAGTCAAGAGCAGAGATAACAACAACCAAACACAAATATACAAACGAGATTTAAAATCTAACCATATCAAGAAAACATGCCCAACTAACATCAAAAATCTATTTCAATATCCATAAACAGATAAATCTAAGTACAATTTCTAGCTAATTACACTGCAAATTTAAACGTGTGTACCATAACCGGTCGACGGACTTGTTGATGATCTTTGGCTACTAGCGATCCTCCTATATCCTACTTGCTAATTGCTAAGACCTCACCGGTACCTCCTAGCCAACACTACGGGTAATATTCTTCCTCCTTAGCCCCCCAAGCCGCAAAGGAGACACACAAACAACCAAGAAAAAAAAATATATCTCCTAGCTTGCCTTGCAAGGTCAAGCTACCACTCTGTACTCAATCTGGGTATTCCAACTCTAAGAAGAAAAATCTGTCAAGAAAAATATGGCATCATAAACTTATGCATACCATTCTTGATCCTTTCTTAATCTCCCCCATTAATTTTATAGAGTTATTATTAGTGACACTTGCCAATTGCACGTTAATTTTGTTTTGTTAAAAATTTATTAGGAAAAAATCTACCTCGTACACTTGTCACCTAATCCCTTAGTTGCACCAGAAATTCATTTAATTAATTAAATTAATTTTCCAAATTCCCTCACCCACCTAAAAGAATTCCTAAAAATGCTCCCTAGTGTCCCTTTATTCCCTCAATTTCCCTTAATGACTCATGCCTTTCTTAAAGCTTAATTGAGTTTTCTTTAGGAAAGTTCTCTACACTAGATTTCTTTCTATGTTCCACATTTTGTTTGCATTTAATTTCCATTTTCTTTCTAAGTTCCAAATTAGCATCTCTTTGCACATATCAATAATTAATTTTTAGAGAATTTGTTTCTCCTCTAAATTCTAAATTTAATTTTTCTTCATCCCCCCTTTATTAATTGCTTAATTAATTTTTAGTCCTCATATCCTACCTAGACGTAGGCTTTAATTTCAACTAGGATTAGCAATTTTTAAGGGAAATTTTTTATAATTAGTACGCTTTACTCATACAACATTTATTTTAAGGCTGACCACATCAGAATAAAATACATTTTTCTAGGCACCTAGGTTCATTTACTCACCAGTGTTAAAAATCACGACGTGCCCTTCAGGACGCACTACATTCTCCAAGGGTGTCACTCTCCTTTATTCATGTTTCATTTATTTGGCATGCCCTTCAAGATGCACTACGTGCTCCAATGGGGCCACTCGCCTCTCAAATGATTTTCATAGACGTCCAACCCTTGGAGTCAATACTCCATCAGGTGACCTTATGGGATACTAAGAGCCTCTAAGGACTAAGGAATCTGCCTTATTGTGCACCACTTAGAATCTTTGTGAGGGAATGTCTTTTTCTTCCCTCACGACATCATGGATGTCTCGAACTAAGTAATCATTAACCTATAGTTCGAGGTAGGGAAGGAGTGTCAGTAGGCTATGGCAGGGTTGTTTCCACACCTCTCCCTGAATATCTTTGGTTTTCATGCATGGTCCCTTCAATCCTAATGTGAGTTGGATTAGAAATAAATTGTCAACCTGCATCCATCAACGAAACATGTCAGCAATCCATAAAAAACATCATAATATACTCAATCATAGGTTACCTTTGCATAAACAGAAATACCCAAACCATATATAGTACACTCCCTAACTCGATCCAGAGTCCAAGGAGCTCTATCGATGCCATTGACATCCTCAATATGTCAAGATTCCTACACACTCAGGAGAAAATAGTCAATAGAACCTATCTACATATCAATAACATAACATATTATCATAATCCACAATATCATCATCAAAATCCATAAGTGAAGAAGACAATCATATAATGAACCAAATCACTCGCATGCAAGTGTCCTAAAAGAATATGTCACATCAAGTGTGTGCAAGAGTGGTATGTAACATAGAGTCCCTCTTGTTTTAAACTTTGTCCTAAAGTTTCACAGTATAAAAGTGTAGAAATAAAGTATCTGACAACCTCTAAATGTCTAGCTATCAAAAAAAAATGGAAAGTGCTGAAGAATATTATATGTGTCCTTCGAGGTAGCCAAGTCTGGACTATAAGTGTCCCATTGGACCTTAACCTAATTGAATGTTCAACGTTGTAGCTATCAAATTTGATAGTTCAGAATGCAGATTGGATTCACCATGAGCACAGCCTCGTCCGATACCTGCAAAGAAATCATGTCAATCATATGTGTAGGATCACTAACATAATGTATCAAAACAGATACATGAAAAACATTGTGCATACGCCTCAAAGAATCAAGAAAGTTTAGTCGATAGGACATGATCCCCTTCCTTTCCACAACCTCAAAAGGTCCCATGAACCTAGGAGAGAGTTTGAAACCTTTCCAAACTTGATCGAACTCTAGTGTCATTTCACCTACAAGAAGACTCAATCACCAACTTCATAGCTACGACCAACACGATGCGCATCGACATAACTCTTCTATCAATTCTGCACTCCCTTGATCCTTTGTCTTATCATTTTCATTTTCTCTTCCATTTATTGGATCGCTTCTGGTCCTACCAGGAACCTATTCTCAGGATGATCTTGACTTAGAGGTGTCCGACAAGGTCAGCCATAAAGAAACTTAAACGACACCATCTTAATGGTTCTTTGATAGTTGCTGTTTTATGAAAACTCTATCAGTGGTAAGAACTCTTCCCAATGCTTATATTGGTCCATCAAGTATATACGCAACATATCCTTCAAGATTTGGTTCATTTGTTGTGTCTTCTCGTATCTGTCCAGGTTATATGCGGTATTAAATCTAAGTTGTGTTCCCAAGGCCTTTTCGAAACTAGTCCAAAATCGTCTTGTAAACATCGATCCTTGATCGGATATGATCCTCTTAGGCACACCATGCAGTCTCACTATTTCACTAATAAAAATTATAGCTATGTATGGTGCTTGATATTTTTGAATAATTGGGTTGGTTTTCATTGATGTCAACCCTTGAAGAAAGTCCAATAGCGGATTCTGGTAGCACAATGGTTTGGGTAATAGACCCAATTTTTTTTTATGGATAATGGTATGTGTTTTGAGATATTTGCAGGTAATACTATTCCAGATGGATAGTACATGTCATGCCATTTTCGGTGGTATGTGGAACATCGCATACTTCTTCATGGTAAGAGAGTTATAACCATGTGAATTTGGAAAACCCTCATGAGTCATCTAGAAGCCCCAAAAAGTCAAAGTGTTTGAAAATGAAATTATTTAAATAATAAAGTTAATGGAGAACTCCATAAAATAAGGAAAGTGGAATGCTACATGAAACTATAAGTAAGAGGAAAGGATCTATGATTTAATAACACTTGAACACATTGAATATCTTTTGCTATGTAAATCTTATTGTATGTACTCATTGATACATCTAAAGTTGCAAAAGTCTGAGGTAGTACGAAGGGTTAACAACGAAATTTTCAGAATTACAACGAATACTAAAAATCCCTAATTTATGAGGTGTATGCAAGCTAGCAGTGTATTAGGGTGTGTACATATGTAGGATGACAATGTATTAGGGTGAATACGTACATGGGCTAGCAGTGTATTAGGGTGCATAAATGTTGGTAAATCCATGGAAACTTGAAAAGAAAAAGACGTAGAGGTTTTATATTCTGGTATCAATCTCCCAGGAAAGTCTACAGTGCTTAGATTCATCAGATCTATCCATTGGTTCAAAACGTATGTCTTATTTCTATGAATAGTTGGATTTTGATGTATCCAGGACAATCGTTCCATCATTCTACTTATACATCAGGTCAGTTGGATGGGGGAAGGACAGGTGGTTGTATCCACCTTCTGGTTGTAGCCAGAGAACATAGGGGGTTGTAGCCTCCTTATGGTTGTAGTCAAAGAATTGGCGAGTTGGATCTTCTCTCAGGTTGTAGCCTGATAAATTAAGGGGTTGGAGCCTCCTTCCAGTTGCTGCTAGAAAACAAAGGAATTTTGTGCTTCCAATGAATGTAATTCATAAGAAAAAACATTATGTGGTTTTATCTCGCTTTTAGTTTCCATGTAAAACACTGGTGTACTATGTATGTGTGTGATTGCTCATTTGTTCTTTCTTTATTTACTTTGCAACCATTGAATTATAATGCTACATTGATATACCACTTGCATTTTATGGTGAAAAAGGATTAAATTTCTCTATTATTGATTCACCCCCCTCTCAGTAATTCAACAATTAGTTTCATATCTAGGTTCCTTCAGAAATCAGTTTAACCATTGAAAGGCAGATCGTGGAGAGAAACATGTATAAAAATGGAATACCATAGTTTGATGGAAAAAAGTATGCATTTTGGAGAAGAAGGATGAAAACATATATACAGGCACAGGGATTTGAAATTTGGCAATCTATAATAGATGGATACAAAGAACCAACAATTCCGCCAATAAGTGAAAGAGCAATAAAACTCAGTCAAAATAATTCCAAAGCCACAAATGCACTTCTCAATGGTCTTGGTGAATCAGTATACACCAAAGTTTTACATTGTAAATCCGCTAAAGAGTTTTGGGACAAACTTCAAAATATTTATGCAGGAGATTCAAAATTCAAAGCAACAAAGCTTCAAACTTATAGAGGTAGGTTTGAACAACTAAATATGAAGGAAGATGAGAATATTTCATCTTATTTCTTACGAGTCGATGAAATAGTAAATGCAATCATAGGATTGGGAGAAGAAATCTAAGAATCTGTAATTGTTGAAAAGGTACTAATATATCTTCCTATGAGATTTGACCCTAAGATATCGACACTAGAAGAAAGAGTAGATACAAACTCAATAAGCATGGATGAACTACACTAAATCTTCATAGCATATGAAATGAGAATTGAATAGGAAAATCCAGTTATAAAAGAAGCAGCTTTCAAAGCATCCAAAAGGTCAAAGAAAAAGGGAAAGAAAAAAGAAAAAGAACATAGTAGAAACAATGACATCTCAGAAGATGATGATGAAGTGGCCAAATTCGTCAAAAGATTGAACAAGGGAACCAACGACAGATACAAAGGTAAGTTTCCTTTGATTTGTTTTAATTGTGATTGTATTGGTCATTTTTCTAACAAATTTCCGCATAATAAAAATAAGAGGAATGATTAAGATTAATCAAATAAGAAAGAAACATATAAAGGTAAAAGAACCACAAAGAAATTTTTGAAGAAAAGCTTATGCACCAAAGAAGACATCTCATCATAAGATGAAGATGAAGTTAGTGACACTGAGACAGAAAGAGTTATATTCATGGTAGTAGAAGACTCTAACAAAGAAGACATCGATGAAGAGTATGAAGAGACCGAAGAAGAATATGAAGGGGAAGAAGTTGACTACCGAGAATAATTTTTGTGTTCCATAGAAGTTATAAGAAGACAAAAGAAGACAAACAAGAATCTACAAATAGAACTAGACAAGAAATAACACACTTAGGAACTAGAACAAATGATCACAAATTTGAAGGTTCAAATAGAAGAAGATAAAAGAATTGAAGAAGAACTCAAAGAACAACTAGAATAAAGAGACAGGATCATTGGAAATTTGGAAGCAAACATTGTCACATTAAGAAAGGATCTTCAAAATAAAAATATGCAGAAGAACTCAAAAGTTTTGGATGACATTATCAATAGTCAAAAACCTCATCATGACAAGTCTGAACTTGGATACAATAAGATAGAAAAGGGATCAAGCTCCAAAACAACAGAGAAAGAAATATATCCAAAAAGATATGCAGAAACAATAAAAGGGGATATGAATATCTACAAAGAATATTAGAGGGACACTCCTCCACCGAGAACATTTATATTTCAGGATAAACAATCGACATATAGGTCTCAAGAAGAATAAGGATTCAAAAGAGAAACTCCTTTCAGAAGATATTGAACTCCCAGGTATCAAACTATCTTTTTTGGTTTATGTTATGCATGTAATACTTTTGGACATAAATCTATGAATTACAAAGCTAACAGTAGGAACATAAACAACTTTTAAATTCATACAGAAAAGGGTTATCCAAGAAGGTTGAGTGAAACATAGAGAAGAAGTTACAACAGGTTTGAATCTTTGAGCACTGAAGTGGAATGCTACAAGTGTAACAATTTTGGTCACATGGACAAAGATTGTAGAATGAAAATTCATCCTAGAGAACCACAATAGAATAATAATAGTCACAAACAAGAACCTCAGAAGAGAACATGGATAAGAAAGCAGAGTCAGTCTAGCAATGAAGTATGCATACTCGCTCTACAAGATAATAAGAAGAAACATGGTTGGTATTTTGACAATGGATGTTCAAAACAAATGATAGGTGATAAATATAGATTTATTACATCCATAAAGGAAATAGATGGATCAGTCTACTTCGGAAATGATGATTCAACTAAAATCATTGGAAAAGGCACAGTCAGAATTGGAAATAAGAATACCAAGGAAGAAAATGTTCTACTAGTAGAAGATATGAAACATAATATTCTAAGTGTGATTCAAATATGTGACCAAGGCCATAAAGCTACTTTCAATTCACAAAAGTGTGAGATAATAAAAGAAGGTTCAAGAAAATTGATTGCAACACCTACAAGAACTTCAAGCAACATATATGTACTAAGTGAAATTGGAAATAAAAAGTATTGTCTAGGAAAAGAATATGAAAGTTGGATATGGAATAGAATAATGGGTCACATACACTTCGATAACCTTATCAAAGTCACCAAAAATGAATCATTTAGATAAATTCCCCAAATTACGAAACAAACTAACACTTTATGCAAGCATTGTCAACAAGGAAAGAAAACAAAGACCGGGTTTAAATCAAAATAATATTCAATGACAAGACGATTGGAAATTGTTCATACTAATATATTTGGACCAACTACAACAAAGGGTTTAGAAGGTGAGAAATACTTTATTTTATTAGTTGATGATTATACAAGAATGATTGTAGTTTTCTTTCTGAGGAATAAGTTAGAAGATTTTGAAAACTTCAAGGTATACAAGGAAATGGTTGAAAATAAAATGGATTCAAAAATAAAATGTTTGAGATATGATAATGGAGGAGAGTTCACTTCAAAGGAATTTATGGACTACTGCAATAGGAATGGAATAAAAGGAAATTCTCCATGGCTAGGACACCTCAACAAAATGGAGTTGTTGAAAGAAAGAACAAGACAGTACAGGAATGGATCGAACAATGTTAATGGATTCCAAATTGACAGATATATTTTGGACACATGTTGTGCATAAAATGATTCACATTCAAAATAGAGTAATTCTCAGAAACAACATTGAAAAAACTCCCTATGAGCTATGGAAAGGAAGACCAACAAATGTGAATCACTTCAGAGTATTTGGAAGCAAATGATACATCAAAAGAGAAGATGGCAGAATGGGAAAGTTTGAAGCTCATGTAGACAAAGGAGTACTTGTTGGTTACTCAAGTACAAGGAAAGCATACAAGTGTTATAATGTAAGGTTGAAAAAGGTTGTGGAAGTCATCAATGTAACAATTGATGAAACACGTGGACGAGAATTGAAGGAAGAAGAAAATGAATCAATGGAACAACTTTACGAAGAAGAAGAAAAAGATGAAGAGTAAGTAGAAGGGGAAGATTAAGAGGATCAAACAAAAGTATAAGAGAAATTTCATCAAGTGCCTCCAAAGACACCTATAAAACGAGTACAGAAGAATCATCCTTCATATCAGATTATCGAAAACAAAGATGCATGAGTTGAGACTAGAAAAAGAATTTGTTCCCCATAACAAACACATCTAGCACTCTCATCTACATTTCAACCAAATAGTTTTGAAGAGGCCAACAAAGATGAATTTTGGAATAAGGCCATGGAGGAAGAATTGGATCAAATAGACAAGAATGACACTTGGGAATTGTTTCCAAGACCAAAGAATAAGAATGTGATTGGCACAAAGTGGGTATTCAGAAATAAATTGAATAAAGATGGAAAGGTTACAAGGAACAAAGATAGATCGGTATGTAAAGGATACGCACAGGTTGAAGGAATCAACTTTTAAGAGACATTTTCTCCAGTTTCCAAAATGGAACCAATCTGATTGCTCCTAGCTTATGCATGCTCCAAGAATATTAAAGTGTATCAGATGGATGTGAAATCATCTTTTCTAAACAAGGAACTTGAAGAAGATGTATGCATTGAACAACCAGAAGGATTTCAGTTGTCAGAGAACACAGATTATGTGTGTAAATTGAATAAGGTATTGTATGGTCTAAAATAGTCTCCTAGAGCATGGTATTCTATACTGGATAAATATCTACAACAGGAAGGGTTCAGAAAAGGAAGTGTAGACAGAAACCTCTACATCAAGGTAACTCAAGATAGCATTTTATTATTTGAAGTTTATGTTGATGATATTATTTTTGGAAGTACTGATGGCAAGTTAAGCCAAAAATTTACAAAGGATATACAGATTGCATTTGAAATGTCATTACTTGGAGAACTATCCCTCTTTTTGGGTCTTCAAATACATCAAGGAAACCAAGAAAATTTTATTTCTCAAAATAAGTATATCAGAGAAATGCTAAAGTTCGGAATGGAAGATTGCAAACTATTTACCACTCATATGAAAACAAGGTGCAAGTGGAGCAAAGATGATGATTCAAAGTCTATAGACCAAAGAAAATATAGGTTAATGATTGGTAGCTTACTATATGTGACAACATCCATACCAGATGTAATGCAAGAAGTTGGATAGGCGGCATGATTTCAAGCGGTACCAAAGGAATCACATGTATTATAAGTGAAGAGGATTTTAAGATATCTCAAAGGAACAAAATACTTTGGATTATGGTATCCAAAAGGAAAGGATCTATCACTTATTGCCTACACAGATGCAGATTGGGAAGGTTTTATTGATTACTGACAAAGCACCAATGGAGAAGTGTTCTACTTGGGTGAGTGTTTAGTATCATGATTAAGCAAGAAAAAATCATCAGTATCCTTATCTACATTCGAGGCAGAGTATATTGCAGCAAAAACATGTTGTACATAGGTTCTATGGATGAAACAAACTCTGATAGATATACAGGTTGAGTATGATGAGCCCATTCCAATCTATTGTGATAATACAAGAGCCATCAGTATCTCAAAGAACTTGGTGATGCACTCCAAGACGAAGAACATTCCAATCAAGTATAAATTTCTCCACGAACATGTTGCATAGAAGAACATTGGATTTGAATATGTGGGCACAAAAGAACAAGTGGAAGACATATTTACAAAACCACTTCCATGGGAATCCTTTGAGTATATTTGCCAGAGGCTAAGAGTAATTTATACTCCAAAATGAATGGTTTTAAATTCTTATCTTATATGTCTTATATATACATGAGGAAGCAAGATAAAGACGATAGTTCAGGTCGAGAGATCATTTTTAGGACAATTCAATTAGGGGGAGAAGCCTTGGATGGAAGGATACCTTTTCCATTGATGACAAAGGGGGAGACATTTATCAGATGCAGAGCATAGAGACATGGTTACAAGGGGATCAATGGTCACATGAGTGATATGACTTCAGTATTACATCAGAGTGTTGCCATCAATACCAAAGGGGGAGATTGTTGATTAATTGGGTTGGTTGTCATTGATGTCAACCCTTGAAGAAAGTTTGGTAGTGAATTAAGGTAGCACAATGGTTTCGGTAATGGACCCAAGTTTGTTTTATGGATAATGGTATGAGTGATGAGATATTTGCAGGTAAGACTATTCCAGATGGATAATACATGTCATGCAATTTCTGGTGGTATGTGGAATTTCACATAACTCCTCATGGTTAGAGAGTTAGGGCCATGTGAATTTGGAGAACACTCATGAGTCATCTAGAATCCTCAAAAAGTCAAAGTGTTTGCAAAAGAAATTATTTAGATAATAAATTTAATGGAGAACTCCCTAACATAAGGAAAGTGGAATGCTACATGAAAGTATAAATAAGAGGCAAGGCTCTCCCATTTAATCACACTTGAACACATTGAATATATTTTGTTGTGTAAGGCTTATTTCAAGTACTCATTGATACATATGAAGTTGTGAAATTATGAGGCAGTACAAAGGGTTGACAACAAAAGTTCTGGAATTACAACGAATACTAAAAAAACCTTATTTCTAAGGCGTACGCGGGCTAGCAGTGTATTAGGGTGCACACATACGTGAGATGAGAGTGTATTAGGGTGCGTAGGTATGCAGGATGACAGTGTATTAGGGTGGGTACATTTTGGTAAATCCATGGAAAATTGAAAAGATGAAGATGTAGAAATTCTATATTCTGAAATCAAGCTCCTAGGAAGGTCTACAGTGCTCAGATACATAAGATCTATCCATTGGTTCAAAAGGTATCTCTTATTTCTATGAATAGTTGGATTTTGATGTATGCATGAGAAATGGTTATGGAAATTTGAGAATTCTCCCTAGAGAGACTAGTACCTGCATGGGATCTTCTATATAAGTCAGATCTACATAAATACAATGCTAGTATATTTATCATTGATACTTCTTGTTGAGGAACATATTGTATTTCTGGGCATATGGCTAAGTTTTTTTGTGGTACATGGCTGAGATCTTGTATTGGTTGATGTATTGAGAGGTTGAATATCAGGAAGGGTTCGAAGTCTAGATCATGTGAGGTTTATTATGCTTTTTCATGATTACACACATTTATGGCACATGACTAGAGAGAGATATAGATTTTTTGGGTAAAGGTTATGTATGAGGATGCATGCACAATGTACAGATACAATTTGGATATAGTGAAAGGTTACAAATATATGTGAAAGAAGTTATAGAAGGTCATAAGTTTTAAGAAGAAAGAAAACCCTAGTTTTCAGAAGGCATACACAGGCTGCATAAAAGTTTGGTTGCGTACATATGTTGGTTGCACAACAGATAGGGTGAGTACATACGCGTGCTGCAGAACTACATGTCACATATCAATTGTAGTTTGGTTGATACATGTTAAGTTCAAATACATGTTAATTGTAGGGTAGTAGTACAGGTTGGTTGTAGGTCAGTGGTACAGGATGGCACAACTGTACAACATTATATCTCATAGTAATAGTGTGATAGTGGTTCCATCATTCTACTTATACTCCAGGGAGGTTGGACGGGGCAAGGACATGTGGTTGAAGCCACCTTATGGTTGTAGCCGGAGAACATAAGGGGTTGTAACCTCCTTTTGGTTGTAGCAAGAGAATTGGGGAGTTGGAGCTTCCCTCAAGTTGTAGCCTGAGAATCTAGGGGGTTGGAGCCTCCTTCCAGTTGCAGTTGGAAAACAAAGGAAGTTGCTGTTTCCAATGAACCCAATTCTTCAAGACATATAAGAAAAAACATTTTGTGGTTTTCTCTCGCTTTTTGTTTCCACGTAAAACACTGGTGTATTGTGTATGTGTGTGATTCATCATTTTTTCATTGATTATTTACTCTGCAACTATTGTATGATAATGCTACATTGATATAACACTTGCATTTTATGGTGAAAAAGGATTAAATTTCTCTATTACTGATTCACCCCCCTCTTAGTAATCCAATAGATATGTCGTATGCATAGGGATAAAATGTGCACTCTTCTTTATAGTGTTAACTACCATGAAAATCGAGTTGTTCCTCCTTGTCGTCAATGACAATCTAACAATGAATTCCATCAAAATGACCTCCCATTTTGATTCTAGAATAGCGTGTGGTTGTAGTAATATTTTCGGATGTCTACGTTCATCCTCCATTTGCCGACATTTTAGACATCTCGCCACATAGTTGACTATGTTCTCATTCATTCATTCCCATAAGAATAAGGGTTTAAGGTCTGCTCTCATCTTCGTGACTCTAGGATGAGCCATGTACACTGCTCTATGGGATTTGTTTAAGATCAAATTTCTCAATTTGTCATTGGGCAATATGTAAATATGGTTATTATATCTCATTAATCTGTCGTTGTCCACAATAAATCCCTCAAACTTTTTTACGAACATGGTGTCTTGTTAGATAAATTCCCTAGCCTCCTTATACCACTCATCGTCCATTGTATAGTTACAATCCTTTCACGGAGATTCATCTAAAGACGTATCACCAAAAATATGCATGGTCTCTAACTCAACGCATCAACCACTCTGTTCATTGTTCCTTTTATGTAGGCAATCTGGAAATCATACTCGCTAAGCAGTTCTGACCATTTCCTTTGTCGACGTTCAAGTTGCTTTATGAAAAGTGTGTTGTAAACCACAGTGGTTCATTTTTAGAACGAATTTTCATCCAATCAGAAAGTGTATCCATACTCTCAACAAATACACATTGGCTAATAACTCCAAATTATGCGTCGCATAGTTCTCCTCATGATTTCTTAACTTTCACGAAATGTAAGTGATCACTCAATCGTTTTGCATCAAGAATTCGCCTAAGCCTTCCTTGGATGCATCGGTGCATACCAAGAAGTACTCGTCCATGTTAGAGACCCTTAATATCAGCATTGTTGTCAACATCTCCTTGAGCCTTTGAAATTATTCCGTGCATTTCTCGGTCCACACAAACTTCTTGTTCTTCTTTTGCAATTCTGTAATCGGATTTGCTATCTTTGAAAATCCCTCGACGAACCATCGATAATATCTTTCTAAACCGATGAAGTTGCGTACTTCGGATACGTTCATTGGAGTGGGTTATTCCATAATATCCTATGCCTTCGTTGGATCCACAACGATACCTTCACTGAAGATGACATGCCCTAAATAATGAATCTTCGATTGATAAAAAGAGCATTTCGACAGTTTCCCAAATAATTTGTTCTCTCGTAAACACTGTAGTACCCAATGCAAATGTTCGTCATGTTCCTCCATCATTTGAGAATATGTAAAAATATCGTCAATGAACACTTGAACAAACTTGTCCAAGTATTCCCGGAACACCCCATTCATCAAGCTCATGAATACCCATAGGGCGTTTATCAGTCTAAATGGTAAAACAATAAACTCGTAATGTCCAAATATCATCTTGAATGCAGTCTTAAGAATATGGTGATACCCTAATCTCAATTCGATCTTAGAAAACATTGTTGTTCCCTTCATTTTATCAAACAAATTGTATATTCTCAGCAACAGATACTGGTTCTTGATCGTTCCCTTGTTCAATTGATGATAGTCAATGTAGAGTCTCCATGACCCATCCTTCTTTCATATAAAAATAATAGGTTCACCCCAAGGCGACACACTTGGACGTATAATTCTTAGGTCCAACAACTCCTTCAATTGCATTTTCAAATACTATAACACATGGTTCGACATCCTATAAGAGATTATTTCTATCGGTTCAGTTCCCAGTTTTAGGTATATGGTAAATTCTGATTCCCTCTCAGTCAGAAACCGTGGTAACTCCTTTAGGAATACATCTGGAAATTATCGTACTACTGGAAAGTTTTATAGTCCTTCTGCCATGCCCTTTTCATTCAACGCAAGTATCACATATAGATTAAATCCCTTGGGCATGCTCTTCTGTAGTTGTAGGGAAGAGATGAACCTTAGGGAAACTCCCTGGTTTCTTCCTAGAATCACTCATCTTTGTCCCTCGTCATTAATCAAAATCAACTATTTCATCTTATAGTCGAGTATCACCTCATGCGATTTCAACTAGTCCATAACGATTATGACATCATAAGATTCAAAGATCGTGACGTACAGGTTGGCCTTCATGACAAAATCTTTCAGGTTAAGGATACAATATGTAACCATTTCTCCAACCTTCTTCTTGGCTCCCAAATCCATTTCCACGTAGCTAAACTCATCCTGTTCGTTTACCTTAATTTGTTTTAGCACTGCCCCAGAAATAAAACTCTATGTAGCACTTGGATCTATCAAAATACTAAAGTTCTGGTCAGCGATGGTACCTGAATTCTCGATCACGATAGATTGGTGCTTAGCTTGGAGGTTATTCACCACTGCATGAATTCGATGGTCCATGCCCAAATCTCTGATTGTAGTGTGTCCAACTGATCTGGCTTATCTGGCCCTATCAACTAGGAAATCAGGTTGGTAATGTGGCCCTCCACATGTCCAGCACCCAATATTCATTCCAGTACTCTAGGTCCTCGAAGTAGAAGCTGACAGCCCATCGGCCTGGAACCATGCTCTGTTCTGCTGAAAAGGACTGGACTATTGTTGTTGTGGATGACGATGTTGTTGGTGTTGTGGTCCTCTTTAGGGAGTCTGTTTTTGAGGTGTCATTCGCCATGGTGTTGTGAATGTGGATCCTATCAGAGTGCCTCAATACCCTAGTGGATGTCTAGATGGTGTTTGATGTTGTTGCACACCAGATGTCACTTTTCCCATCCGTCTTGCAGGAGTCCTACTCTGACCCCCATTGATCAGTTCTTCCAAAATTATGAGGGCCTTTTGGACAACGTTTGCAACGTCTAAGGCACTAAAATCCTCACTTTCACACAAATGATGAAATTAAGGTTGAATATGAACTTATTGACTTTAAGCTTCTCAGTGTTGAAATACGCAGCATACCGAAGAAGCTCCATGAAACGAGCCTCGTACTCACGAACAATATGACCTCCCTATCATAAAGCATTGAACTCATTGAGCTGATTCTTGATAAATTCATCAGCTATATACCTCTCTCGAAATCGCTCCTCGAACAGTTTCCATGACAAGTCTTCGAAGACCATGTTCATTTTTGGTAGGAGCGTCTTCAACCATAGAAGACAGCTCCCCTTCAGTTGACATACCGCCATGCAGACCTTCATGTCGGAGGTATAACTGCAAAGTGCAAAGAACATCACCATCTTATCCAACCAGGCCTCGGAGACTGCGCTATATGTGCCACCAAATAACTCAAGAAATTTGACCTTCTCGACTTCTCAGTGAATGCTACCAATACCGGCTGGGACACGTGGTGGACCCTCAGGGGTTGTTGATGCCCTAGTCTCATCTCTATCCAACCGGCTAATCAGGTCCTCTAACCTCCTCTGAAAGGACCTCATCAGCCCAACCGCATCCCCCACAACTATGTGTTCCTGTCCGACGACTTGTTCTTCTCCTTGGGGGTCATACCCCTTTGGCGTGGATGTTACTGGAGGCATCTTGCCTCCTCCCCTAACACCATGTCGTCTGCCTATGCGACGTCCTCTAACCATGATTACCTACACGAATGCAATTCAAATTAATTAGTGACAAATTATAATCAAGTGTTGATACAGAGAAAGGTATAATGATTCCAAGTCATGGGGTTGAACCTGCTTTGATACCAAATGTAACGACCTGATCATTATGATAACAAAAATGACATAAAATAGGTAATTGTTTTTTATTGTTGTGTTAGGAAATTTAAAACATCACAATAATAGCAACATCGGGGACACAACTTTCACATATATTAATGAAACAATTTCAATGCATTAACAATCCATTACGAAAAAATGGCGACACATCATCATCATGAACCATGACACACATATGGATGTATTAACACATTAAAATCAACATCCCAACATCATTGCATTCTATAATTAATAATGATGCATAAAAACACAAATATTAAACGTTCAACGCATCTCTTAAGCACTATCATCAGATAATGCCAAGAAAACATAAGATAACACAACGAATCGTAAGGATCATAAAGATATTCACAAGAATCACATAATATACTATCCTCCCAACCTACCCTGCAAGATTAGGACCTCCAGGACACATAAGCAATGGTCAATCCAAAGTTCCAATTGATTTTAACCATTTAAGGTCTCAATGATGGTGACTGTTCTGAGAACAAGGAGGTGTCAACTTCCCTCTAACATGATCAATCCATGCATCTAGCTAAATCAACAGTATAAAAGTTCATCCAATTCTTTAATCCATCTATCCTAAACATCAATTGAACATGGCGCACAAGTAAGCATTTGCATAACTCATTTTATGTCATATAACACATTATTGATGCAATTAAAGATTGTAGTCCATCATTCAATAACACATTATTGATGCAAGTCAAGATTGTTAATCCAACATTCATTACTACAATAGTGACACAAGAAAAGATTGTTAATCCATCGCTCATTAATACATTTATTGATGCAATAAGAGATTGCTAATATATCATTCGTTAATACATCAATGACGCCAGTAAGGGTTGTTAACCTGTCATTCATTACATAAAATCCAATTGCGCAAAAGTCTAAAATCTATAACTCAATTTATGACATACAATCGATTGTGCAAGGAGTTCGAAATCTTAAACTGCCATTGATTACATAAAATCCAATTACACAATGGTCAAAAATCTATAACTAATGATTATGACATAAATTCTATAAATGCAAGCATTCGAATATAAATCACAGCTAATTCAACTATGCAAGGTAAATATATTGCAATAGTCTAACATAATTTACTATGAGCAAGAAACAAGTTCTACACCTCACGATTGTTCCAATTTATTATATCATCCCAATTAATTATGCACCATTAAAATAAAACCAACATTAAAAATTCTAAACCACTATGTCTCCCATGTAAACTTAAGAAGGCTTCAAGGAAGTATTAAATCTTTTTAAAATTTCGAAAGCAATAAGTTAACCCTTATCAATACAACTAAAATGACCTACAAGAGAATGTTATGGAATAACCTTGATAGAGGACAGTGGTGACACACATAGCTAGTTCTCAACAGTGAAGCGTGCATCTCTCTTACGATTACGGTTAAAGATAACACATTAATTTAGAGGAATCATACTAGGAAAGGAATACTCAGATACAAAAAGGTTCACGAAACACACACTTGGAGTAAGAAATACCATTATCTCTTATAATAAAGGCACGTGGTCATCGTAGGTATAGAAACAACTTCTACTAATTGAATAGATTATCCACTAGACACCTCATTCAAGTTGTTTTTTTTTTAAAGATACCATAATTCACAAGAGGAGAATTAATACATCTCGAGAGTTCATTGTGTTAGAACGATATGTCATAGATACTGACCAAACTTTTTCCACAACCCTCAGCAGTTAATTAAAACCCTTTTAAACCTGGTCCACAAACACAAACTCAAGGTAAATCGTTGACTTCTATGGCATTAAAAGTCATTCCAATATCCACAGTAATATAAATTATCCAATCCCCATTTTATTCATTGTTTAATGCTATAATTAAAAACAATACCAGTTATTCAGATTAAAACAAAACGAAAGTACACAAATACCGATGTTGAGATATAAGGGCACAACTCGCAAGGGATATCCCCACGGGCAGGGAGGGGGTTTTCTCTCTAACAAAACAGAGAGGAAGCGTGCATACACGCACAAGATTTCTCCATGAACAAGGGGGTTCCTAGCTAATTAAAACACAAGGGAAAAGGCAGGAATTCACGAAGTAGTTGGGCGCAAGATGGGCTTAAGAAACATATAGTGGGATGGGAAAATGCAGAGACGGTAGACAACCAAAAATCGCTGAATTGAAGTAAAATTTTTCACTGGAAATGAGAGAGAGACCAGCGCCCTAGGTAGCCAAAACGCAAGGTAACAACCACTGAACAACGCAACCATTTCCATAATAATTCGTTGAGGTATCTTCGAATCGCTGGGTGAAATTAATGATGGGCAGAGGTAAAACTTTAAGGCATTGTACAGTGCAGAGATTTCCATAATAATTCGTTGAAGATTCTTTGAAATCACTAGGCGAATTAATGATTGGCAGAGGTAAAAAGATCATTAATTTACACAGAGGTTAAGGTTTGAATTTGTTGTAAATACAAGGTAAAATCCCGGCCAATTAAGGACGTAAATGCTGAGTGAGGAAAGTACCGATAACGCATAGTACTTAAGGGATTTACACTGTGTAAGGTTATAATTTCGCAGAGCAAAGTAAACGCATATGATGAGAAAAAGAGTTCAAATAACGCATAACATCTCGCTGCTCTTACACGTTTGGAAAAGGAAAGAGGCACACACCCTTGGGTTTGATAAATTGTGAAGCAAGAAATGCAGAGAGAAAAGAATAGAACAGAAAACAGTATATTATAATATAGGAAGAAGAGTACAAAACGAGTACATGAAGAAGTAAGTACTATGCAATGGGAAACAACTGAGCTAAATAGTCTCAAGCAAAACAAGAATAGAAAGTACAGCTGGCCAGGACAGCTGGCAGTGTACAGTCAGTCTGTTGAGGTTACATTATATTTAACACTCCCTCTTAAACTCAACAGTTACAAGCATCAACAATGATTATCCTTAAGTGTTGTCTCTGAAAATCAAAAACCGACTTTCCTGGTGGTTTTGTAAAGATATCAACAAGCTCATCTCGAGAACCACATAATTGTAGTACAATATCACCATTATTGACTAGCTCGCGTATGAAATGAAAACGAGTGTCAATGTGTTT
>CBVK0100773039.1:0-12811 GCA_900067695.1 Picea abies | reverse complement strand
GTAGATGATATTATTTTTGGCTGTACTAATGAATCCTTTGTCCAGTGGTTTTCTAACTCTATGCAAACAAAGTTTGAGATGTTCATGATAGGAGAACTGTCATACTTTCTGGGTTTACAAGTAAATCAGAGTTCTGCAAGAATATTTATCTCTCAAGAAAAATATTTGAAAGAGATGTTGAAGAAATTTAAGATGGAGGATTCCTCTCCTGTAAGTACACCTATGGTGGTTGGTTGCAATCTCAATAAATATGATATTTCACCTGATGTTGATCAAAGGACATATCGCTCTATGATAGGAAGTCTTCTGTACATCACAACATCCCATCCTGATATAATGCAAGTTGTTGGAATGGTAGGTCGTTATCAGTCTACACCTAAACAAAGTCACTTGGTAGCTGTCACAAGGATATTCAAATACTTGAAGGGAACAATGACTTATGGTTTGTGGTATCCCAGAAATCATAATTTTCAGTTAACTTCCTATTCAAATGCAGATTGGCGAATTGTGTGGATGAGAGAAAGAGCACTAGTGGAGGTGCCTTCTTCTTGGATGGCTCATTGGTAGCATGGATTAATAAGAAGCAGGGATCTATTTTTTATCAACTACAAAAGCATAGTACATTACTTCTGCTACTTGTTGCACTCAGATTTTGTGGATGATTCAAACTCTTGCAGATTTGAATGTAAAGTATACTGATCCAATTACAATTTTGTATTAACAACAATGCCATTAGTGTCTCAAAGAACCTTGTTCTTCACTCCAAGATTAAGCATATCCCAGTAAAATACCATTTTCTCAGAGAACAAGTTACAAATATAGTGGTTCAGCTGAATTGTATTCCTTCCATAAAACAAATAGCTGATATCTTTACTAATCCGTTAGCAACAACCCCTTTTAGATATCTTCATCAAAAGTTGGGGGTTATAAATGCTTTCATCTAATCTGTTCACCTAGTCAAGGGGAGTACTTATCGAATATATGTTATATTTCTAAGCCACTCATAGTTGACAAGGGGAGTATGTACTGCAACAACTTAGGGGGAGCATGTTTCTTCTTTGACATTGATGTCAAAGGGGGAGAAAGTGTGGTAATTTCAAAGATGCTACAGTGGTATAGTTTCATATCTTTCAAGGGGTTTCCATCAATGCCAAAGGGGGAGATTGTTGGCATGTTTTCAGACAGAGTTAGAGTATGCGTGTTTGTCATTGATGGTGAAGATCAGCATGATCAGTAGCACAACGATAATGGCGAGATCAACAGTGATAATTGCATACCATTCAGAATTCTCGATGACTGTCAGATCTAAATTCATATAGGAGGAGTGTGCAGTAGAAGAGAATAGATCTTAGGTGTCATATCTGAGCCCGAAGACTAACCATCGTCAGACCCAGAAGAAGGAGCACCATCTTTAAGTACAAGATGAAGTGGGCTTAGAAAGTCTTGAATGCAGGAGGACCGTTGATTAGGCATGACGAAGGCTCGTGAAGTTGTGAAATCACAATAATATATTGATCTTTGATCCAAGAGGGACATGTGGCGAGGGATTAACACTTTGCTGACTGGAAAGTCAAAGGAAGGAAATGCTCTAACCTTGCAACTCATGATATGAGAAATTGTGATATGGTCTGGCCTATGGTCATAGACCAGGTCACATTGTCGAAGGCTTAAGGGAAGAAGCTAATTGCTAAGCTCCATTTCGGGGATCAAAACTTGGAGTGTCGAGACCCTTCATCACAGGAGTCATGAAACGTGAGATCGTGATGAGATCTGGACCATTGGATCATTGGAGATCTCGACCGTTGATTAGGCTCGATGAAGTTCATAAGTTCACGAAATGCGAAACGTCTTTTGGTGTGGGCTGTGGTCATCGTCGATGGTCATATGAGAGGGAAGAGCTAGCATGAAGCTAAGCTCCATTTCAGGGATTGCAACTTGGAGTGTCGAGACCCTTCGACACAAGATTGCTAAAATGTGAAATACGAAATGAATTTTGATTAGGCCCATGGTCACAGCCAGTGGGCATATGAGATAAATGCAAGACCTTGCAGATTTAATCCAACGATGATTATTAAATGGAATTCTAATCTAAGGGCTACTGTAGATCTTTATGATTAACTATTCAGTTACGATTCAGTTAGTAGAACCAAATCATGGTTCTTGGACAGTTGGCGATTAAGTGGCTGAAGCGTTGTTGTCCTAGTAATTCGAGGTGTAACTGAAGTCATGTGAGTGCATAAAAGAAAGATGTAGTGACTATATAGGGTTGGTTGTTTGGAATGAAAAATGATTTGAACTATAAGAAAGGTAAAATTATAGTATGCGCAGTGTGAAACCGACAGTATGCACAGTGTCAGATAAAACTTAGAGATGGGTAACATATGCTGAATAGAGAGAAGCAAGAAAAGAATTGCAAAACAGCTTGAAGCATAGAAGAATTGTAGAACAGATAGAAGCATAGAAGAACTGCAGGACAAAAGAGAAGTGGTAAGAATTGAAACACATATGTTGTTGGTCATTCAATAATTTTACTTATAAATAGGGAGGTAGGGTGGTGCTAGAGAGGACTGTGGTCCTCTGATATTCAAGTTGATGCTTGAATATTGGGAGTTGTATCTTCCATTTAGTTTTGGCTACAAAACAGGGTGGCAAGGTGGTGCTTGGGATAACACAGAATTTTCTCTATGCAAGTTGGTGCTTGTATAAGTGGAAGTAGGTGCTTCCATCCAATCAGTGTTGGAATACTCAAGGAGTTGGTGCTTCCTTCTAGTGGGTGCTAGAGAAACCAAAGAGTTGATGCTCTCAACAAGTTGGAGCTTGTGAAACAGAGGTAGTAGCCTCACTTTGAGTTGGCATTCAAACATAGATGATGTAAAGAACTTAAAATACTTCCTATCATTTCGAAGAAGAAGAAGTTTTCTCCCTTTATGGATTTCCTCATGAAAATTTGTCTCTATATATATTTTGTGTGTGACTGATGCTCATTATTTATGTTTGATGCTCATTATTTATGTTGTCCATATGTTGTATAATATTGATGGTCACTTGGAGAAAGATTAAAAATGGTTCAATAGACTCAAAATTGTTTAATCACAGTAACAATGGATTCAACCCCCCTCTTAGTTGTCTTAGTAATCTCAACATGACACTCTCTAAAAACATAAATACATTAAATTCATTTAACAGAAAGAATCTTGTCCAAAAACCTTGTGAGCTCTACATAGTGGCCTCTGCAACCACCCAAGTCTGAATGCGAAGAGATCCATAGCTAGAGGGAGTGAGTGGGCACAAAACCCATGTTTATGATTCTCCCATCAAAGCCCGTTGATATGCTAACCACCAAATCCTCTACGCTCCGAGTGTCGGATGGAGTTATGGACGAAGGACTAGATGGAAGTTCATATCACATTTTTGGCCTGTTGCAAGAAAACAAGAAATGTTGGGAAATTGTAATCATTCAATTGAAGATGAATTAACATAAAACCATTGCAAAACGATGATTAAACATACCTTCCATAGATAATTGATGCACAAAGATTGATAATACCTTTAAAAATGGCTAAATAAGATCATAGAATGTCTAATTTTCATATGCAAAAAGGATTTGGTCATTGGAAAAATGTTCAAAACACCAAATCAACAGTAGATGACACATCTCTTCTCATAGATAAACTACCACCATTCTATCTAGCATGTGTGTTTTTTCACTTTACAATATTTTGTATTTAAGAGAGTCATTAATAGAATATAAGATTTATTGTATTACTATGTTCCTTGCCATATCTCTATGTATTTATTTTTAATATATATGTTCTATTTATTCTTTCATATAGTTCCCAAAAATAATCTGGATCAGTGATATCAGAGTAGTCTTCTTCTTGTCATTCTTAGTGCATGTCCCCGACGAGGTCAAGGTATAGAGAGTTGGGTCTCTAGATTGTTTCTCTTGAGGAAAAATGCTCTCGCACGCCCAAGAATCCTTCCATGATAGAATGAAAGAGGGACAATAGGACAATAGATCCTTTGAAAATGGTTCTTGAGGAATCCCTTGTGTGATAGAGAAATGAGATGATGGATAATTTCTCCCAGATCCTTCACTGACTTCCAACAACACTAGAGGCACCTTCAACCAACAATCACTTTGGAGGTGTGATTCCCTTCAAGGTATAAGTTAACTTTTATATTCCTTTATTTGAATTCCATATAGATGTCAATTCTTTGGAAAAATGGTTAAATGTGTTAGAGGGTTATTTTTCTTTCCACAATTTTTTGAATAATGAAAATATGACCTTTGCACTCCTTAAGGCCCTTACCCATGTCAAATATTGGTGGGAGACTTACTGTGAGAAACATATCGAGGATGAGTCTATAATTTTTGGGCCAAGACCCACTTGGGTGGCATTTGTTTATGCCCTCAAGGAACAATATTACCTTGTTGGAAGTTATGATGACCACTACATGATATGGAAAACACTATGTCAATCGAGGGGCCAAACATTTCCAAAGTTCACCAATACTTTCCATACCTTGTGCACCAAGTTGGGTATCAAATAATCCGAGACAAATTTGTTCCTAAAATACTATGGGGCTCTACACAGGTACATCCAAAATGAAATGAAGTTTTTTTACATCTCGTCATTGGGAGTCTCTTACCGATATGTTGTCGAAATTGAGCAGAATTTCAAGCAGCAGAACAAGCGAGAGTTTGGTTTTGCAAATCCAAAAAAACCAAAGTATGTAAATGGTGGCCATAAATCCCATGTCAAAGGACAAATCAAGGATGGCCAACCCTAGGATAACCAACCCAAGTCACCAAAAAATAAGGTTAATGGGAAGTTGAAGGAGGAAATTAGAAACTGGTGTGAGTTCTACAAAATCCCTTGGCACAATATTGATGAATGTCACTCCAAATAGTCTTTGTTGGCTGAGATGAAATCCCCAAGGTTAAGTGTCCAATAAAAATCTTATTTAGAACATGAAAATGGAAGATTTATCATTGATGTAGAACCCAGTTTCACCATCGCTACCACAAAAGTACAACCAAAGGAACTAGAGGAGTCTGAAGAAGGGGATCACCTTTTCCACTCACAGATGTGGGTGAAGGGAACCCAAATCCATTTCATTTTTGATAGTGGTAACCAAAAGAACTTGATCTCAGAATAGGTTGTCAATAGGTTGAACATGATAATGACGCCATATCGTTAGCCATACAACATCAATTGGCTTAGCCAAGGATGATACATTTGCATCAACCAACAATGTCTCCTACACTACACCATAAAACCCTTCAAAGATGAGGTATTGTGTGATCCCCCACCCCTTTAATTTTATGATGTTTTTCTAGGACAACCATATATATGGAATCATTATGTTGTTTATGAATCTAGGTTTCGTAGTGTAATTATTACTTTTGGATATCAACTCTACAAGGTACCAAAGGTAGTCCCAAACATTGTGGTCTCTTTCATCTCTATGAAGAAGTGTGGAAAGGTGGTCCCTCAGACCGGTATACTTATCCTTTGTATGGTTTGATTGGAAGGTGAACATAAGGTCATTGCAATTGCCAAAACCTCCGCACCGGGTCTCTCCTCACAGTAAAAATAGGTGGATGAAATAGTAGAGGATTACAAAGTCATATTCTCCTTGCCTACTATGGTTCCTCTACACTTTCAGGTAAAGCACTCCATTGATCTGACACCGGGTGGTACTCTTCCTCAGGGACCTGTATACAGGCATTCTATTGTTGAGAATGAATAAATCAAATGCCATATCCAAGAGCTAATTCTGAAAGGCCACATCATACCAAAATCCTCACCTTGCGAAAGCCCAATTGTTCTAGTATAAAAGAAGGATGGGGCATGGAAACTTTGTATTAATTACAGATCCCTGAACACGATTGCAATAAAGAACTGATACCCAATTCCCAAGATTTATGATCTTCTCGATTAGCTCAAGGGAGCCAATTTTTCAATTATATTGATATGAATTCAGGCTACCACCAGGTGTTAATTGAGAAAACTGATTGTGGAAGAAAACATTCAAGTCTAAAGAATACCTCTTCAATTGATTGGTAATTCCTTTCGCCTTGAATAATTCCCCAACCACATTCATGTGGATGATGGATGATATATTACGACCAATCACAAAATCCTTTTTGGTTTTATATTTGTATGACATCCTCATATTCAAAAAAAAATCGGAGGAACATTTGTATCATATTGAACAGGTATTGGGAACCCTGCGACAACACAAGCTATATGAACATTTGGAGAAGTTTTATTTCGACATGTTGAGAATCCAATATTTGGGATACATCATGGATGAGAAGGGTGTACATGTGGATCCAACCAAGATCTAATTCATCCACGAGTGGCGAGACTAGAAGGAAATGACTGAGTTCCACAGCTTCTTGAGCCTTGCAAACTTCTATCAATAGTTTTTGTTGGGGTTCTGATCTCATATTGCTTGGGACCTAAGCCAGGTGACCAAGGATGGTGTGAAGAACAAGTTTGTGTGGTCTGCACCCCAACACAAAGCATTTGAGGATCTGAAATTATGCCTCTACTCAACACCGGTCCTCATTCTACGAGACCTGACCTGCAACAACCATTTGATATTGAAACATATGCTTCATATTATTTTATTGGTGCAATCCTCAGTCAACATGAGAATCCAGTATCCTATCACAATGAAACTCTATCTGATTTTGTTCACAGGTACCCCACCTATGACAAATAGATGTACTCCATTGTGTAGACATGTCGACAGTGGAAGCATTACATTCGAGGGAAGGAAACTATCATCCACACTGTAACACCCTGTTTTCCCCAGTTTGTAAAAATAACTATACTGGCCAAGATCTATGGCAAACCCAAAAATATGAATGTGTGATGTGAATGGACCTTGTGAAAAAGGTCAATGAATGTGAATAATATTATGAATATATATTGCAGGACTACTAAGAGCGGATATGCTAAAAAAGAGACCACGATGGTTGGAGAAAGGTGTTGGAAGGCACCTGGAATGGTGGCGTTAACTTCCACCGAAACCAATATCATATTTGGACTTCACTGGCTCGGAGAACCAAGAACGACTCGATGGCCCCGAATTAAATGACTCGTCAGGATTGGTAGGTAAAGGGATCCTCATGAGTAATGAGGTATGGGGGTGAACCGCCCATCCGTAGAGTCCTCAGACCTGACCACTGTGAAGAAAATCGTGCCACGCAACCTCACTGAACAAAGAAAAGGTAGGAAGTGTGGGAGATCAAGGGTAGACGCGAGGGAAAGAGGAAGAGAACTATGGAAAAATATAGAGTGAGTGATAGTAGAGAAGAAGGAGAGTAACCTTCGTTCTCGATCACTGGAAAACAAAGACACAGTCTCGCAGCATCGTGGTAAATTCATTGGGAGTCGCTGAGCCTACGGTTGGGTGGAAACGAGCACCCCTCTCAACAATTGCAGTCACATCCAGTGTTATTTTTTATTAGTGTTTACATCTTGCATCTTGAAATTTATATGCTGACATGTATGCTCATAGCCTGTGCAATTTGTGAATGGTTTGAGTATAAGACTGTCTGTGTAGTGCTTTGATAAAAAATGGTGGTTGCATGCTTTTACTGGAAGGACCATGTATGGCTTATGTTATAGATAGATTTGTATGTATATATATATATATGCATATTGTATTAATTTGGACCTCAAGTATTCTTTTGGGAGATCTATGTCCTTATTCGTCCCAGGAATACCTGAAATAGACCTCCCCACAGAGATACCCTTCTTGGAGAGCTTACCAAGAACCTGGAAAAGGATTTGAAGGTGCAAGTCTTAGTAACCCTGTACAAGGAAGAATGATCCTCTTGAAATCTTGAAATAACAACGTAGGGATAGGTTTCGATCGATGGACAAGATCCCATCGAAAGATCTACGGTCATTCACAATCGTTAGGTTGGATGAAGAAACGAGGACGTTACATGCCTTACCCCTTTTCCTTTATCTTCGTGAGTAGCGAAGAAATCGGGACTGTAGATCCCCAAGTTCTGTGAGAGTATCTGGACCATTGGTTTTTCCATGTCTAGGGAACAGTGGGAGAGTGCACAATGTGGGATGATTTGAACCATCAGATCTTAGTTAGAAAACCCGACATCCAATGGATTTGTCAGAAGATACATGAGAGTTAAGCCCTCGTGAATAGGGGCGAAAGTCTCGAAAGAAGAGTCGGTATTGGGGTTTTGTATTTCAAGAATTTGGGAGTCCTGATGACAAGATATCGGGACACTCCATGGTGGAAATCCTGAAATAGATCTGGTCCATCCAATTAAGGGAGGCCACATGTTGCAATATCCTTTCGGAGGATCCAAGGTCAGTAGCAACCGTTAGATGTGGGGAAGGAATGTGGACGATAGTACCTTGACCCCTCTTCGCATTTGCAAGCAATGCATGAATGTGATCCTCTCAAAGGTTCCAAGGTCTCTAATGACCTTTAGATTTGAGGAAGAGACGCAGACCTTAATGCCACGACCCTTTTTACCCTTGCAAGAGATGAAGGAATCAGGACCGTAGATCCCCATGGTCCATGGAAGTACCTGGACCGTCCATCTATAGAGTACACGTGGCTACTAGTAAGCACTTCGACGTTTCGACACCCAGGAAACCAAAGGACAAGAACCCTTGTCTTCACAAGTCATGAAATCCCAATCAACGAAACCTCGAAATGGCGTGAGGTGTGAATGAGATTAAGGAAAGTCGGGATTTGATTGTGACCATTGATCATCCCCAAAAGATCCCAACTGTTGATATTGGCTGAAGGTCATCGTCATCCATCGGAGGGACACGTGGATGTCGGTCGACATTTCGGCATTTCGGCATATGGGAAACCAAAGGGAAAGAAACCTTGCATTCATAAACCATGAAATCCTGATACCCGAACTCTCGATGTGCTTGATAATAGAAAAGAGAAGTCTTGAAGGAATCTAGACCGTCCATTAAAGGAAACGCGTGGTGAGCGGTCAAAGTTCAGGGAAAAGTCTCGAAATCCTGTGGACTGTTGGATCCACACTCTTAAGAGCCGTCAATCTCTTACATGAATTCCCATAATGGAATTCGGAGATTTGAATGATAAAGAGTCTTGGAGTCATTGCATTTCAAACTCCCGAATATCGAAACCCCAGAAGGATCCATACCATTGAATCAGGGGAGGCTTACGACCATCGATCTCCTTTTGGAGGGAAACTTGCCATTCGCTATCCCTATTGGGGTTTGGCGTTTCTATGTTTCAAGATTTAGGGATTGCAGAGTCGAAAGACTCGACGTTTTGGTAGCACTGAGTTGCGAAGTGCAAAGAGACATCATACTGGTTCGGCCCGTAGTCATGACCCACAACCACATGGAGGTGAACATATGAGGAATTAGCTGACACTAGGCCCCCATGAGTATTTCAGGGATTTTGATCCTCAAAGAATCGATGAAAATTTTGATTTTTGTAGTGGGTGTGTTACAAATTGGTATCAGAGAATGGTTACAACACTCGGCTTGCTTGGGCTCATGAATGAGTTGTGCAGAAGCTCCATTCAGAACACTCTTAAAAAGAGTAACCCTCTATCTTAACCCTCTTAATTCAAAAAGGTCAAAGTCCGAAATGAAAACCGACTATGTATGCATGTGAAAGAAATATGAATTTTTCATGGGTTATAAAAATGTATCTAAATATTGACTAACAACTAGCGTTCGTCTTTGCACACAAGTGGAATATCAACTACGAAAATTTATCAACACATAGTATGATGACTCACCATGAAGTGGGAGAGGGATCCCACAATAGAGACGAATATTCTGACGAAATAAGGGCAGTAGGTACCCCTCCATATCTAGCCGAGACTGTGAGGAGTCTCAGGGTCGAATTACAAAGCTTCAAGGCTAACAATGAAAGGATGATGAAAGAACAAGAAAAGAAAACAGAAATTAACATAGTTTTACTGCAGATTTTATCCGATCTACAAAGACAAATGTAGCATGAACCTGAAACTCAGAAACATGGTCATATCAGTGGCCACATTGAGAGGAGCACCTTGAAAAAGGTCTACCCCAGAGGTAAAGGACAAGTGTCTGATGATTCCTCTGAGAAGGAAGCTGGAGATTTAGAGGGCTCTTCTAGCAACAGAACCAGTTCCTATACCCGAAGAAAACAAAAGAAGAAAAATTCTTCCAAAGGTCGAAAATTTGAAGAATTCAGAAAGGCCAAACCACCCTCCTTCGATGGTGAAATAAAGAAGGGAGAGGAAGCAGAGGTCTGGCTACTTGGACTAAAGAAGTATTTCAGAGTCCATGAATTTTCAGAAAATATGAAGGCCCGAGTGGCCACCTTCAACTTGAATGGAAAGGCTTCCATTTGGTGGGAAGACCTTAAGAATGTGAAAGGGGTTCGCGAAGAGGAGTTGTCTTGGGAACGATTTGAGAAGTAATTCCAGAAGAAGTATCTGTCAGAAAAATATTTCGACCTTAAGACTAAAGAGTTTTATGAACTCAAACTAGGACAACTTACTATAGAAGAATATGTTAACAAATTCCTCGATTTGTTGAGGTATGTACCCCATACCAAGGCGGAAAAGGAAAAGGTGCAATGCTTCATTAGTGGACTACCTAAGGACTATCGAAATAGAATTGAATTCGATGAGCCAAAGACTCTAGAAGGCACTATTTGAAAGGCAACCTATTTCATGAACAATTTGGGCATCGAGAAGAACCTTGCGAAGGATGGAAATAGAAGAATATTTCAATATTTTAGAAAAAGGGTATTTAATCCCTAGGATTTAAGAACTATAAGAAGAACCCAAGAATGATCTTCCCAGCCCGGAGTATGCACCAGCAGAATTTTCGCTCCTTGAGCAGAAATAAAACTTCTTGACCCATATTAGTGAAGACTGATAACCCAAAGAGAGAACCTTTGAAATGTTGGGGTTGTGGGGAAGAACATCTATTGAGAGACTATCCACACCGACAACAAAATAGTCGGAGGATTTATAACATCCAGGAAACTACCACCATCAATGATGTGGCCAGGAGTGTGCCACAAATTTATGTAGCCTTGGATAATAACCAAGTCGACCACCAAGCTTCAGTAGTGGAAATAGAAGGTATGATTTCCAACCATCTAGTGTCTGTTTTAATTGACCCTGGTTCAAATTTGAGTTACATAGCCCCTAAAGATGTTGATAAGTGTAGAATACAACTACAAAAACATACAAGGCCATGGTTGGTACAGTTAGCCACTGGCACCAAAAGAAGGATAGCAGAGGTCATACCAGCCTGCCAATTAATGTTGGGTGAATTCCCCACCCAAATGACCCTTAAATTATTACCCCTGGGATCGTATGATCTGTTGATTGGTATGGACTGGCTAGCTGCCCATAAAGCCAAATTGGACTATTACAATAAAACCTTAGAATGTGTAAGTAAAGAAGGGAAAAAGATAACCCTTCAAGGGATCCAAAAACTTGTCTTGGTGAGACAAATATCAGCTCTGCAAATGAGAAAGTATTGCCGAAAGGGATGTCCCCTATATGAAATACAGGTGTTGAAAAAAATCGAAGGTGACAAACCAAGCCTTGACGATCACGCTATCCTGAGAGAATACAAAGATGTGTTTCTGGAAGAGGTGTTGGGTTTACCTTTGAGAAGGGACATAAAATTCTCGATAGAACTTGTACCGGGAGCGGTGCCGGTGTCTAGGACTCCCTACTGGATGAGTACACCCGAGTTAGTTGAACTCAAGTTGCAATTAAAATAAATGATGGATAAGGGCTATATTTGGCCCAGCGTGTCTCCATGGAGAGCACCAGTCCTGCTCGTGAAAAAGAAAGACGATACCCTTAGACTGTGTATATATTATAGGCAACTCAATAAGGTAACCATAAATAACAAGTACCCCTTGCCCAGGATCAATGATTTGTTCGATCAATTGGGGGGTGTGTCAATTTTCTCAAAGATCGATTTGAGGTTGGGATACCATCAAGTCTGAATCAAGGGTGAAGACATCCATAAAACTGCCTTCCGAATGAGCTATGGTCACTATGATTTTGTGGTGGTGCCATTTGGGTTGACCAATGCCCCTGCCACTTTTATGTGCTTGATGAACAATGTACTCAGCAAGTTTCGAGACAAATTTGTGCTTGTTTTTATTGATGATATATTAATTTACTTCAAGAATAGAAAAGAGCATGAAGAGCATCTTAGACTTGTGTTGTAAGTGCTAAGAGAACATAATCTCTATGCCAAATTCAGCAAATGTGAATTCTTCCAGAAGAAAATACATTACTTAGGCCATGTTCTCTCTAAAGAAGGAGTAGCGGTAGTGTTATCACTGAAATTTCGTCCGCACAGGGCGACAAGAACTCCGCATCATCAACACAGAAAAACAGTCATTCATGGCACAAGGATTAATTCCACAGCACAACAAAAGGGTCAAAACTATGCAAAATGGCCCAAAAATTAAAAGGCGTTGTGCACCCACTGGGCGCGCGTGCACACGCGCACAACGTCTTCGTATTTGGAGCGCATATGCATGGTTGTGGGGTGCAAAACCCGCGCGCCTGCCAAACGACACATTTATGAAGCTGGTCGGCCTCCCAACCACTAATGGATCGGCTCCCAAGTCGATTTGACATCAAATCCGAGATCAATCTGCGTGGGGAGGCTGGTCAAAGACCTAATTTTGCCCTAAAGAGCCCCTTTTCACATTCAAAAGAGGTTGCATAATAACCCAATGCTTGGCTATAAAAAGCCATGAATGACCACCATTTCTTCAAGGAATTCTT
>CBVK0100773036.1:0-13078 GCA_900067695.1 Picea abies | reverse complement strand
TTAATGAGAAGATTTTTACTTCTTTCTTGGGAATCCTTGGGTGAAGCATCTCAAAGGTTTCATTTTTAGATTTTAAGTCTTTCCATTAACTTTTACCCTCTGGGGCTTTAGCCCCTTCTTCCCACAAGTTAAGGTAAAACCCTTCCTAGTGTGGAAAATTCCAATGCCCAAACAAAGGTAGGGGGGAAATGAGAGGAATAAATATGGAAAGTGGTAAGTATGGATGGAATGGATGATGAACTTTCATATACCCATGCATTGGAAACCCATCCTAAAGGGAGATCAACTTACTAGGGCATCATGTCACCCTTCCAGGTATGAACAAGTTAAAGAGCATAACTTCCAAGAAAACATTATGAAATGAAGGAGAATCCAATGCAACATGTTTAAGTGCTTCAAGAATCAGAGTGAAACATACCATGATACCTGGACTCATTACCTCATGGAGAAAGCTTTACTGTTACTTCAGGATCAGGCTGGTGGGATGGATACTATTTTTGTTGATAAATGGGTTGTACTGAAGAAAAGAAGGGCACTCTGGGGCCATGCTCAAGTCATCTGACTCTCGACGCTCCATTTATAGGACCTATGGGCCTATATACATGACCTCCTTAGTTATCCCTGGGTTCAGGGATAACAATAACCTACAATTCCCATGAATGATCTCACCTATGATACATTCCTTGGTGTCATCCATCCTACAATGGATCTTATCTTTTCTAGATCCACTTCTTTCCTTCCTCTGAAATTATATGGCCCAAATAATGAATTTTATTCTAATAGAATGAGCACTTGATCAATTTTTCATACAATTGATGCTCCATCAATACCTATAATACCATCCTCAAGTGTTTCTCACTCTCTTCTTTAGACTTAAAATATATAAGAATGGCATCCAAGAAGACAATGAAAAACTTATCTAAGTAATCCCTGAAAATATCATTCATTAAACACATGAATATAGTTGGTGCATTCGATAACTCAAATGGCACCACTGTGAACTCATAATGGCCATACCTTGTTCTAAAGGCAACCTTGTTGATGTCTTCATATTTAATTCTTACCTAATGATATCCTGACCTAAGATCAATCTTGGAAAATATTTTTTCATCTTTTAGTTGGTCAAAGAGGTCATTGATTCTTGGCAAAGGATACTTGTTCTTCACAGTTACCTTGTTCAACTTCTTGAAGTCAATTAAAAGTCTCAATGTTCCATCCTTATTCTTCACAAATAATAATGGGGCACCCCAAGGTGACACACTTTTGCATATATACCCCTTCTTCAGAAGCTCTTCAAGTTGCATTTGTAATTCCTTTAGTTATGGTGTACTCATCCTGTAAAGGGTCTTATATATTGAAGATACTCCATGCATTAGATTAATTGATAAATCAATATCTCTATTGGGTTGTAATCCTGGTATTTCTTTAAACACATATTCAAAATCCTTTAGGATTGCATAATATTCAATATTTGGCACCTTATCCATATATGTTGCAAATATTTGACATCCTTTCCTATAACTTTTCTTTAGCTCTAAGGCTGAAAAATCTCTAATAGTTACTGCCCTAGGAATTCCCTATACCATCCATAAGTTACATTCCTCATCCAAGCAAGTAAATTACTTATTATAACAATCTAGGACAACATGATGTTGGTCCAACAGATCCATACCAATTAGTAATTCATAGGAACCTAAAGGTATGATGTTCAAATATGCTATGGTGCATAGTCCATTCATGTCCATTGGGCATGCATTAACCATCTCATTAATTTTTCTTTTAGATCTGGTATCTAGCTGCACCAACCAAGATTTTCCAATCTTTATTCTTGTCAAATGAAATCTTTCCACCATATTAGGATCTAGATAACTATGACTATCTCTTGAATCAATTAAAATAACAATGGTTTGGTTGTTGAACTTACCTTCCACTTCAATCATATCAGACTAAAACTAAGCTTGCTTGTTATCCAGGGCTATGCATATCTTAGGTACATTTATACCCATGTCCCCCAATGTATCATCTTGTTGTACATTGTGAACAATCCTCACTTTTTCACCTCTACGAGAGAAATCTCTGTACATATGATCTCCCCCACAACCTCAACATTGAATAGGTGGTTTCCTTTCTCTTTTCCCAAATGTCTCATTCATTCTGGGTTCTTTAGAAGCTGGTTGTTCCTAATAATTATTTATAAAGAATGGTGTCTTAGCCCCTTTCTTCCCTTGTTCCATATTTCTTTTCTTCTTGTCTTCCCAAGATTTTTGGAAAGTTGGTCTTCCTTTATGCCATTACTTCCTTTTGTTCATACTTTAAATAGGTGAAAATATGAACTGTAATTATGCATTTTTCACCCACTCCATCGGATATTTGGTAGGATTCCGATTGGGTTTCTTCATAAACATATTTTGGACACTTTGGCCAATTTTCAGCCCCGTCTGAACTCCAGGTTTCTAGATATAGCCTACTGAAGTTTCAGCCCAATTAATAGTTTTGACCCTAAATGCTACATGTTCCTTCTATGCTCTCCTATGTAATTTATGTGCCCATATTTATGTTTTGAATTTTTGGCTATCTTTTATGGCTCATGACCTTTCTATAGACTACTCTTGAGCCTCGATCTAATTCTAGAGAAGGAATTTATGGCCCTTGGAAGTTAATTGGGTCTTAAAATTTACTCTCCATTGTTTGACCTGCAAATTTCTCATAAAATATATGTTTGATAAATGTCTTACACCATTATAAAGGGATCTTTGAGATATTTAATTTGAGTTGCAAAGACAAGGTGTAACCTGGTACACACTTTTCTCGTGGTTTTCGGGTAGCTAAAAACATTGTTTAAGGCCTAAAAATTGCCCTGTAGAAAGATGACCTTTAACAATACAAAAAATGTCATACAAAATCACTAGTTTTTTGTTGGTGTAGACCTCTAAATCAATTTCATGTGCACAAATTCTAAATTATACACCCATATTTACCATGCATAGTTCTACATGCACAACGCCAAAATTTAGGGCATGCACTGTGTATCTATATCCATTGTGCACCACTTTTTGTCACGCACAAATATCTAGTGTGCACAACTTCTGTGTCGCGCACCAATACCTACAGTGAAATTTTTTTGTTTCACACATCCATATTCTAGGCGTATTGTAAGCTCCACATCACACAACACCAAGGTTTATTGTGCTCACGCCACACACCAATACTCTATGCTCTCAACAATTCTACTTTCACACGGTATGAATATTTAATGCACATGCACTATGCACTAACATTGTGTGCGCACCTAAAAATTTTCTTTGTTCTTTTCCAGTACACAAAGTGGATGCCTTGCGCACCAATATTATACACACGCCATAAATTCTTCACCGCACAGTGCCAAAATTTTGTGTGCACACCACGCACCATTATTTTTTGCACAACACAATCTTTTCACCGTGTAACATCAAATTTTAGTGTGCACACTTGCACACCTTTTTTTTTTCTCTGCGCATCATCACTACTTAGTGCACAAAAATATTTTCGATGCTTAACAGATTTTTCCATAATTTTTCTACAAATATTGGGGCTTTTTCCTAATTTCACCCAATTTGTCCTGTGTGCCATGGACGCTTTGTAACCTCAAAAATTCGATCATTTACAAACTCAAATTTTCCCCGTTAGAAAATGAAATTGCTTATTTTTAATTTTTGGGCTCGATTCCTTCACATTCTCCATGAGGTTTCTCTCAATGTTTTTTCAATAATTTAATTAAAAAAGTTCCATACATAGTCCATAAACTAATTCTCTATGAATTTCCTCTTCAAAATTATTCTAACTTGGCCCATTGAGGCTCAGTGTTGAAAACTGGAGCTCTGATGCCACATTGTAACAACCCCAACCACCTACTGGGATATGCCACTTAAAAATTTCAAATTCTGATACTAATTTAAATTATAAAAATACTCTGCAATTTCACAGATTCATACAAAATATTAACATAAATACGCATGCAACATACACGGGAAAAACCCATGAAAACAAATGTGTAAATATTAACACATCATATGAATTAACACACAATCGACACTTATCTTTTATTTAAAATAAAACCATCTACATGTAGACCTTCCACATTCCTCCCATCCTTATATCACACTTCTGATGACTCTCAGCAGTGGGTCACCCCCGAGCTGGGACTAAAATCCACCTAGGTAAAGGATTTCTAACCCAGCTAAGGTATCTCAGATAGCAATAAAACATAGTCAAAGGTGTTAACTCAAGCTAACAATCTACACTCCGTCATTCCCCACATGCATGTCCCACCCCAGGAAGTTCAACCCTTCTCTTCTCAATAGTCCCTCGACTTCCCCACTTCCTTTATAGAGCTTCAACAATAGGACGAATGGTAAATCTCAGAGCCCTACAATTTTTGTTTGACACCTTCGTGAATAAATTCCCAGCAATTCTCTCACTTGGAGAGAATGATCACAGTCCTGACAACCTTCCTCTTCAATCTCCTACGGGCTTTAAAACCCACTTCTTCAGTCCATATCCAAATATAACCATGGTATAGTTACATGTATAGTAATAACAGGGTACAGATGAAAACTGAGTGAGTGAAGGAAATATGATAGAATGATAGGAAAAATGAACTATCTCTAAACTATATGTATGCATATTCCCAGCTTGACACTTGTCATATTGAGAACTACTTTGGACCCACTTGTCCCCATCCTTAGAACTTAGGATAACATATATATCCATACTTTATACTTTAAGGAATATTAGTATAATATTCCTTTGGATTTAATCCTCCCTTTCCCCAACTAGTGGAGTTTAGTCCCCCATACTCTTTTACATGGTTGGTCTACCGCAGTGATGTGTTTTCATTAATATTTGTGTGTTATTACATTTACTTTTACAATACAGGTGTACTATCCTTTTTTCATACATGCTCACCAACCTAAAAATAACAAACATATATACAAAGGCTCTATGGCCTCAAGATCTCACACTTAAGCCGATGAATGTAATCTTCTTTTAGTGTGCCATTCTTGCACACTTACACAGGTGCACACTATACTATGGAATGTGCACACAAAACTAAGTCCAAGACTTGATACAAACAACTACCCAACTTATATACATAGGTACATTTATATTTACATTTACAGTTGGGGTTTGTCCTAGGGGTGTTACATCGGGCCTCATTAAAAATGAGTTTGTTTGAATCATTGTATAGCTGGAAGTGTAACACACCAACGAGTTCGGATAATCTTGCAGACAGGCGGTTATTGGGCCAGATTTGTTGAAGGAAATGGTAGATAAAATGGAAAAGATCAAGAATAATTTAAAGTCTGTCCAATATAGGAAGAAAAGTTATGCAGACGAGAATAGATTTTTTAGATATTTCAGAGTGGACAAACATATGTTTTTAAAAGTGAAGGAGAAGAGAAGTTCAATGTTTTGAAATATTAGAAAAGATAGGGCTAGTTGTATACATGCCAACATTTCTTGCATCCATGATAACACATAATGTATTTCATGTGTCATTATTAAATAAATATGTTTCTGACCCTAACCACATAATTGATTGGATTGTGATCCAGGTGGAACAAAAAGGGGATTTCTAGGTGGAACTAGTATGCATCATAGACCGGAAATTCAAATCTCTCAGGAACAAATCCATAGGGATGGTAAAGGTTAATGGACCTGCCATAGTCATAAATATTATACATCATGGGAGCATGAAGAAAAAATTCAGGAATAATACCCACATATGTTTTACAATTTTGAAGAAAACAAAATATAAGAATGCACAACTCCATTTTGAGCAACTAGAGTTCTAGAACTACATCTCAGAGTCCTAGCCAACCTGTGTTGGGAGCCCTAATAAAAAAAGGTACATTCCTTGGGTTATCAATGATAAACAAATGGTACATTCCTTGGGTTATCCCTGATAAACAAATGGTGCATTCCTTGGGTCCACTAGTCGAGACGAACATGAGATTTTGGTTGGAATTATTGTTGAAGTTGTGTTATTGCAAAATTATATTTCTTTAAAGTATTGTGATGTGTGTGTGCATGTGTATGTATTTTGTTTTCATGTGGTTCATGACACCGAATATTGATTCTCTCTACGTCCATGAAAACCCCCCCCCCGAAATATGCAAGAGAACATAGGGAGCCCAATTATTTTTGGAATATTATAGACCCATTTAAGGGCACAACATGTCACTCAAAAGAAATTGAACCTGGGTGGGGAGGGTAGAAATTATTCCTCCTAACCACCAAGATACATCCAATGGAAAAATGTATGTATGCATGTATATCAACATAGTTTGCACCGAGGATGGCACACAATTGTAGGGTAGGGGGAATGTAACATCCCCAATATAATCCCCATTTTAGTTAATGGTTAATGTAGATATAATGTGTGTTCATGGACAAGTGATGTATATGTGAATTGTGTTCCTGAATTTTATTATCATTATGTATTAAACTCTATTTTTTGATTGAGTGTCTCCAAATCCAATCATTGAATGCATGTAAGATGATGGGTATGAGAAGTCGCATCCCATAGTTATTGGGAGCATGGGGGATGAGTAAAATCAGCTTGGGAAAGTGTGTGAGTCAAGCAATAAATCCAAAGAGAGGAAATTCGTATGGGTTGTCACAATAGTTTTAGACAGTGAATTTTTTAACATGAACAACAAGCAAAGAGTATAAAATAAGAGCTTGGATCTGGAGAAACCATGGAGGGTGAATTTTGGAGCATGTTGGATATTTTTTAGAGCGTTTTGGAGCAGAAGACTGAAGATTCAGGTTGTCAGGCCTGAAGAGTGAACTCTTGTGTGATTTGCACAGTAACAACAAGTGTTTGTTGTTGTTTGTTGGTATTTTTCCTAGTAGCAAGTTTCATTGAGTTCCCGATAGAGAGATTACCAATTATATATACCAAAGAGACCCATGTGAATGAATGGGATGATTGAGGGATTGATATTAGTGAAGAGGTACATTCCTTGGGTTGGGCAGGTCAAGAGGAAGAGAGTAGTTGGGAAATCAGGATAGTTGTAGGAGAATACCAGTGAGTTGTGGGTTTTCTGAGTTGTGATTGGACAGTGAGAGACCACCCTCTTTTGTGGATTGCTAGCCCCATCTTGGGGGTGACTTGTTTTTTAGATTTGGAACAACACGCATATGGTTGGGCAGAACATCCATCCTAAGAAATTGGTTACACAATTGAATTAAAAATATATGTGTTTTATCTATTTTTTGTCTTTCATTATGAGTTTTAATTGTTGTGCTTGAGCTCTGTGTATGAGACTAATTTATATGTAGTTGTAATAATTTATTAGCTACATTTATGTGTGATTTTATAATTTTGTATATGAAATTAATTAATGGTAATATACAATAGTTAAATCTGGTTGTAATTCATAGCTGGTAATCTACAAGAAATTAGCTAGCATAAACTTTTAATATTTTTATGAGTATTCCACATGTAACGAACCTCAGCTAGGTTGGGGAATGTTAAATTTACAATGGGGTTTTCCAAAGAATATAATGCATGACCAATTATTGGAAAACTATTCGAATTTTATCATTGCCATGGAGATGAGAAATTGATAACTAAAGGATCCAAATTGATTCCTCACGTCATAGAGAGGTGTGCTATATAAACCAAAGAAAGGTATGATTAAATCAAATGAAAAGGATATATATATTTTCAAAAATTCACTTGATATGCTCATGTATGGTTGTTGAAAAACCGTATCCAAAAAAAAAAAGTGTTGTAGAATATGTGGTAGCCCACGAGGAGATGTTGGACAAGGTCCTATGAGACCATGCTATAGATTTTTTGATTTCCCATAGAGAGCTAGTTAGAAAGGTTCTTTCAGACCATGCTATCTTGTTGGGAGATAGTTCAAAAGGTTTTGTGAGACTATTTTTCATGTTTCATTCTATCCCTCTATGTTATAGCCTTATTTTCCACCCTACATGGTCATAGAGGAACACAACAGAAGATGAAATCAAAGACATATCCCTAGATCAATTTTCAGACAATTTTTTAAGTGTGTCATTGGTCATCTATGGGACAAATAGTGACATGTCACTTGTAATCAATTCACAACAAGTGAAAACATCTATAATATTTTATATTCACAGAGTTTTAAAGAGGAAAGCATGGGATGAGTTGGTTCTTTGTGGAATGAGACTTGGAACTCACATCATTCAAGTCTCCATTAGTCTCTAGAATATATAGAAGCTCTCCCAATCCTCTTCCAAGAATATATATAAAGAATACAAATATTGAGCATGAGGAGGAAGAATCATTTAGAGATTTATACTACCAAAATTAAATGGTGCTTATCCATCTATATCAGTTTTAGTCAGGTTTCCTAGCTTGGTTGAAGATATGAGGAGGAGCAAGGAGCAAGGGGAAAATAAGGAGTGCATATACACTAAGAGGTAATTGTATTGATGTACTTATGTCATTTAAATTAATAGATCATTGGTTTTCCCCTATGAACATTTGTATTTCATGCATGAATGTTCATATATGATTTACTCTTTCATATATAAGGTTAGATTAAAGATAGATCTAGGATTCTAACACTAGGAAGATAAGTAGAATGGTATTGTTTTGTCTCTTGTGTGTAGGAATAAGGCTATAGGAACTGGAGTTGGAACTTCATGACTGCAGTATCTAGGACATACAAAGGACAACCTCTAGGAAAATGTATGCCATTCCACTATTTATTAGTTTAAATGTGAATCCACTTTCTTGTTTCTAGAGGAACTCCGTAGAATTCTATCCCACTGTATATCTAGGATCAATAGGAAAATCCTTGCGAGATCTTACTATCCACCCGCGATATTTTCTCCATAACACTCTAGGAGTTATTTGACAAGATTCTATAAAATCATGAGAAATTATAATTTTTTATGAGGGTGTTGTAAAATCCATGCACAATGTGTTCAATCTTGTAGAATTTGTTTCAATATTTGGGATCTTATGCACACACGATTGTGGGGTGTTTGAGCGCTAGCCTTGTTAAAAAAATGCAAAGAAAGAGGAAAAAAAGTAGAGTCATGCCCAAGCATCGAACTTGTTCTAATACCCACATAAGATATTTTGGTCGAATAAACAAATATGATTTGCATTTTTACAATTTTGTCTATCAAAATTAATAAAATTAAAGAGTAACAAACTTAAAACTAAATCCTTGATATACATAAAACAAGGAAATTGATAACAATTACTAGATAGTTGTTAATTATACATGTCATAAGTGTAAGAAATAAAATAATATATAATTCACAAATAACTTATTATTATCAATTAATTATATTATTGAACTGGAAGGTACTTGTGTAAATCCTTCTATTATACACCATTTTGTCACACCTAGCCAAGTGTTGCAAATGTTGCATGTCACCATGTTAAGCATCACAAGTGTCACATCTCACTTTGCTAAGTGTCGCAATTGTGGCATCGCACTCTATAAGTGTTGTAACTGCAATCGGGTATTCCAATAAGTATCATGGCCTAAATATCATGATTTTCTAAGTATTAAGATCTTGAAACCATGTAAAAATAACATGTCATGATCCCTAGTGAAGTTTGAGGAGCAAAGACATCATTTGGAGGTTGAAAGCCCACTTTTCTCCATGTATTTATAGCCTTGTTTGACCAAGGACTCCCCCCTCCCTACTCTTGGGGAGAGTCCATCTTCCTTTTCTAGTTCAATGGGAGCATCAGAGACTCCCTGTCTCTCACTCTGGGGGAGCTTACTTGCAGTTGGGGAGGTTTCCACATATCTAGGGGATTTGTTTCGAGAAGGATTTGGGTTCTTTTGGGTTGTTTCACCTGATATACGGTTCGACCACCTTCCACCCTATGTTGGGAGAGATCCATAACAATGTGGACAAAAAAAATATCAAATTCAAGCACCTTATCCTCAACATACTCTCTATTTACCCTGTTGGTTAAACCTCCCTAATCCTATATAATCGGGCCCATTCATGGTGAAAAGGGGGGACCAGACTGAGCATCAAATTGTTGATCTTAAGAGAAAATTTCCAAGGAGAATATCAAGAGAGAAAAATATTCATTATAGGGAGAAAATATTCAAGGGATGAATAGGAGGCTTTAAGGAGCAGTATAATCTATAAGATTGTATCTTCATGCTTCATAATCAATGAAACTTGGCCTATTTCCCTAAACTATGTTGTTCATTTCTTATTGTGTATTTTTATTATGTTCAAGATTTCATAAGTAGAGTCTCTATTATTTGAAATTAGATAGTAGTAGGAGGGAACTTGTTTGGTTCTTGCAAATCATCTTCATGAGGGAGCTTTGGATTGAAGCTCATTCGTTAGAGAAGCGAGGATGAGATTTGGGAATAAGGTGAAAAAGCTTTTCCATTTCTCTCTCTTAGACTCTTGTATAAAAAATAGAACATGTAATGATGGGAATTCTAGGTAACATTTGTAAGAACTTTCTCAACTAAATGAAACCCAGTTGAGGGGGGTTCCACCTATCTGTAGGGGGGTTTTCTCACAACAGTTTTTGGCTACCATACTGGGGAGAACAAGTTGTTCTTATTGGTTTCTATCCTTTGAATTCTCTCCTTTTGTGATTTATTTTCTTCTCTTTATGGATAATTTTTTTCTTCTTGTCACTCCCACACCATCTTAGTGAGTCCATCTCTGCAATTATGTTCCCCTTTTTTGAGTTTTTGTGTTTTTTCAAGCCTACAAGATCTGCAAGAGAGTCTTTATCTCCGGGGATGACCCCTATTAAACCCCTGAGGTGATTCCTAGAATCTATTTGTTATCCTATTATGGAGTGTCGTCCTCCCTTGGACACCCTGTCTACACTTACTACAAAGCATCCTATTCTCACAGGGATGATTCAGGAGCTTGCTTTTCCTTTTTCTCTCTTAGTTTTTTGCTCAGAATCAATTCAATTAGTCTTTCAAATATGTTCTTGGTTTACATTGAATTAATTTGAGTGATTGTATGGATTTAATCACTTTTTTTCTCTCTTAAATTTTAATTTCCTACATGCTTAGGAATCATGATCTAGTCCACTAGCTTGTGTGTTTTTTCATGATCTGTTTCACTTGCTTGATTGTTGATTTCTGGAGTTGTTTTCTCTTATAGTCTTATTCTTGATTAAGTTTGTGAAACCTTTTTGTTCTTTGTGACAAGTGTGATTTTAGATTTGTAGGTTAAGTTTTTGTTCATTCTTGTGTTTATTTGAATTGGTTTCTTACTTTCTTCACTTATTTTGTTTGGATATTTATGTCGAATCTTTGAATCTTGTGACTGTTGATTAAGTAGAAAAAGAGAATAACTGTTCTTTCAAATTTTTCTTTAACTTTGAAAAAGGAAGAAAGTGTAAATAATTACATTCAAAATATGTTTGCAAGTAGTATTTTGGTGCATCTTACTAGTATTGTCTTTAGCATCTTCTTGGTATTTTGGAAAATGTTTATGTTGTTGCATTATATTGGAATATGGGTAGTTAATTCATTTTGAAAAAGAAAAGTAAAAATCTTCTCTCTTGTACATAGAATTCATAGAAAATAAAAAATTCCATTTCATTCCATTGCACTCTATTGGAGTCAAGGTCATACTATCATCCATTTCACTTCCATGCCCCTGAGTAAACAATAGCCTTATAATCAAGCACCAATTAAAATCTATTTTCAAATCAATATTAGGGAAATTCAAACCAACATTACATTAAGTGTAGAGATTTGGATTAGGTGGTGAGGATAACTCTCTAAAGATATTAAAAAAAATTTGCATCCTACGTTAGGGAGATAAATCCATTTTCCATGTCATTTTCCTCGACAACCCCTCTCACACAAGGGTCAATAACAAGGTCACATTGGGACTAGCAGAGAAACTAACCCCACTTTGTTACTCTTGGTGATGTGGTTTTCATGTATTACAAACAATGTCGAAAGGCACTTGGGGATCACTTGGGAAGACAACCCTCTGTGGGCCTTCTCAAGGGGATTTTAGGCCTAAAAAATCCCTACCCTTGCATGTAAAACCCGACTATTGACTGTTTCGATAGGCTCTAGTTTTGTAAATGGTATCCTTAGTGACCATTATCTTTAGGGATATTGCACTAGGTGAATGTGAAGGGGAAAGTATTCGATGTACCTGGGATAGACGTTGATCAAACTCACTCAGGATCTTTGGAGGGTAACCTGTGGTTGTACCATGTGGGAACCTGCACTAGGGTGTAAGTCTGTTAAGCAGGTCATCAACGTAATTGTTCCACCTTCTCCACCCCCTCTCCTTATCATTTTGATTATATGATGTTGGATTTCATCACCAACTAGTGGTTTCACTGTGAGAAGGTATTGGTTTTCTGTCTTTCTTCTTAGATTCTTATAGAATTTATTTTTTTCTTCCCTTAGTTGGTCCTAAGATTGTCATTGTCATAATTTCATTATGGTTGACCAAGGTCCATGTAGGTCTTGGAGGATGCAAGTTTTTCCTCCAAAATATTACGATCCTTTTCCTCCTCATTCACCTGAAGACCTATCTTGAGAGGGAGTTGTTAACGAGGAGAATTATTATGAATCTAGGAGTGTTGCTACTCCCTTGATTGATCGCCCTGAGGGACCCAATTTTCAGGAAGTTTTTGTCTCTCTAGCAAACCCACCATTAACCGATCCTCTCAATCCACTTCTCATACAGATAATTTTTTTGGGATAATTTGAAACTGATTATCCTCGATTACCACTTATACCTTTTGAAGATGTTGTGAATTTGGAATCGAAACAACCTAACCTGTCAGTAGGATTTACAACCCCTTTATGAACATCTAGTATTTCTAATCCTAATCAGACTCATTTTTGACCTATGTGGAGGACACCCTTAGGACATGATATCTTCTATAGGTATGATGTGTCTCTAAACCCGATTCCTCACCCACTTCATTGGGATCCTTCCCACATGTTGTAACCCTATAATTTATAGGATCATTTGATGACTGGAAAATTTCCACTATGGATGTTTGTTATCTTGCAAATAATATTTCATTCATGCAAATTATTTTCAA
>CBVK0100773030.1:0-25777 GCA_900067695.1 Picea abies | reverse complement strand
TTTTGTATGTGTAATTCATAATTTAATATATATATATAACGTGTCCTCCGTGTCTTGTTTCCGGGGGTCACCATGCCCCTGTCCGACACTTGTATTTCCGTGTCCCCCGTGTCCCATGTCCACGTGTCTAGTGACTTAGCTTATAGACCACCCAGTATCGACAGAGCATGTGTGTGGATGGACACAAGGTGGAGCATATGTTTGAGATCAGATATGTGGTGTACTTGAGGGTACAACCACTTAGACCGTCTCCATGGTGGAGAGGTGGCACTGAGAGGATGAGGTCGCGCCTTTTTGGTCTTTTCAGGGTGATTCCGAGGGATGGAGAGGTAGCTTATGAATTGGAGTTGCCAGAGGGTAGCTAGTGTCACAGTGTTTACCATGTGTCGTGCCTCTAGAGGGCGTGGGGACCACAGGTTACTACTTCTAATGAGTTATTGCCAGCAGATGAGAGGGGACGGATGTTGTTGACTACCGAGGAGATACTAGATGTTTGGGAGAGGAGACTGAGGAGTAGAGTGATCAAGGAGTATTGTGTTAGGTGGAGAATTGGCCGGTAGAGGATGCCACATGGGAGAGTGAGAATATTTTGCAGCATTCTGGTTTGTGGTTGCTTGAGGACAAGCAATCTCGGGAAGGGAGGACTGTCATGTCCCCGCCCTCTTGACCTCATTCAAGAGGGGCGTCTTAGTCTAAGGGGAGACGTGGGTGCCAAAAGGGGCATTAATTTTCCCTTAGAAGATGTGTTGAGCCGACTTACCCACATCTTCCATCGGACCTGATCTAAAGAATAATCACTCACAAATAAGGAAAGCTGACCTTCCCTAAGAAGCAAATCACCCATAAATTAAGGAAAATCAAACTAAAAGTTTATATAAATAAGAAGGGAGACTCATTTGAAGAAGGCATGATTTGGATTAATTTTGGAGTTCTCTTATGTTTTTTGGAGGTGGCTGCCTCAGTCCTTTGGAGGGTTGTTTAACCCCCAGTTCTGCTGAGTTTTGGTGAGCTAGTCCTCACCCTAGCTCAGCCCTGTTCTCTCTTTGCACCAGGAACCTATCCGCCTAAGGAGCCAAGTTGTGGAGGGTGTGTTGAGGTTGGTTGTGTCTGTTTGGAGAACCAATCCCCCACATCAAGGAAGGGCCGAGCTGCTAATTTGTGACCTGGAAGGCTGTGAAGGGTGTAAGTGAAGGCCGCAGGGTCCTAAGGACTGCGGCAGGCTCTGTTCCAGCTAAAAAGGGGGAATCCGAGATACATAATTGCTGAAGGAGCCACCTTGAAGTGTGCCGAACTGCAATCTCTGAACCAGGGAGCTGGGCAAAGGAGATCTGTAAGATTAAAGCGGGCCGATCCCTCCACTTGAAGCACATCTAAGTCCGATGAAGAGGCCGAGGGTTTCCACAGAGGCTGACCGTGCAGCAGCAAGGCTACATGGAGGAACCGAACCATGGTGAGGAGGCCATTAAGCTCCAGGTTTATTTCTGTTATAGAAACTAGTTAAGTCTCAGGTTCTATTTAGTATTTCTGTGTAGAGACTAGCTGCTACAGCATTAATTATTTTGTTGGGACTATATTCAGGAGTTTATTAAGTTGTGACAGCAGCCTCTAGAGGGTTTTACTGCTGATTTTGGATATAAATTGCTGGTGGTTTTGGAAACTACTTTGGATACTGTCATACTGCTGTTTTGGGACAGTCGTTAATGCTGGTTTAGTTACTACTGTTGCTGCTAATCTATAATTGTTGCTACTGTGCTGGATAGTATACGCAAGTGCATTGCCGGTTGAATACTGTTATTTGGTGCTATTTGGATGCTCTTATTTGCTGAATTAAAGACCACAGGAGAAATTGAATATTACTTGATAATATTGCTGTGCTATAACTGGAAGTGGACATGACATATTTCTGACTGAGATGGTTATGATAAGACTACTATGTACAATTCCTAGTTTGCCAGCTGACTTAAGACCCTAGAAACCCTAGGGACATTACATTCTTTTGTGTGAAACCAGAGGTATCACATATCCATGTATTGGGTTGTCTATTTAACATTCATATTCCCAATGAGAAGAGGACTAAGTTGGAACCCTGGAGTATCAAGGGTATTTTGTTTGGATATAGTGAGACTTCCAAAGCTTACATGATCTACACTCTAGCACGATGGAAGATTGTGGTGAGCCGAGATGTGAAGTTTGATGAGGAAGTGTAGTCCCCAAGATCACATGTATCTCCTTCAATGATTGAAGTAAGTGAGAAGGTTGTTCTAGAATCTAATCCAAAGGTAAAAAAAAGAAGGGTTAAATCCAGATCCGAATAAGAGAGCCAATGGAAGGATGCATTATTACTCTCTACTTCATCCCACAAGAAGCCAAGATGGCTTACTTAGACATTGCAGGATGCACAGGAGCACATAGGAGTGCCTATATCTTCAGTGAGGGGGAGTATACCTCCTAGGATATATTCTAACCATGTTGCATGACTTCTTCCAACGATGAGCATTTTAGTTATTTAGAGGAGGTGTGGTGTGAAGCCTGGATGGAGAAGAGTGATGTTTGGGAGACAGTTCTTTTTGGGAGATCAATGATTGATTCCAATACTATGGGAAAATTCATATTTGAGGAATGCAAGTCCAATTGAGATTCAAAGGGGGGAGCTTGGTGTTGGTGAAAACACTCTCCTTGCAAAGAGGGAGTATTAGCTTTTGGGTTGGTCGGAAAGTGTTTACACCATGCTAGGTGTGTGCTTCATGTGATGTGGGGTGCATGGTGAAACCCTAGCCCCTTGTTGTATCTTAGACTATTTTAGTTGATTGACATTTGGAGAGCTTACTATAGGTGGATGTTTGTCCTCGAGATATGTGCTAGAAAATGTGCACTTCTTATGGAGGTAGTTATCTTATGTAGCATTGACATCTTCTACATGGCGTGCATGTTTAAGAGGATGGGGCCTTGGCATAGGATGTAGAGCTATCTTGTCGAGGAGCAGTAGGCACTAGGAGAAAGGGTGCTTGGACCTAGGAGAATCAAGACCACATGACACACAGGTGGAGGTAGAGTGCTTGGCTTGAGGAAGTCTTGTTTGGAGGGTGCTCCATTGAAGGTTTCTTGTGGACCTAGTTACAGACATGTGGAGGAGGAGCGTTGATCTTGGGAGCCTATCTTGGAGAGAATACAACCTTATGATGATGAGCACTTGAAATGTGAAGGATTGTCTTGGAGAGAACTCCATTGGGGAGGTGGTGACCAACCACATACTGACATGTGTAGTCTCTTGGTAGAGGAGTAGTCCACTTGTGGACCTAGTCTAGTGATTGAGAGTAGGTTGTTGTGGACCTAGTCCACTTTTCTATTGTTGGCCTCCCTCACCTATCTTATATAAATGGAGGAGGGAGCCTTTGTTATAACTCATTGTTCAAATATGTACTTGTAATCTTGATGCATTTGTCTTGGAGCCTTTGTGCTTGTGTGATACAAGAGTTGGAAGACTTGGGGTTTGCATGAAGTAAACCATAGAGAATACTCGGGGCACTAGGGTTTGTCTTGAAGTCTTGGTGTGAGCTAGACCTAGGGTTTGTGGGATGAAACCCTAGAGAAATATTTGTAGAGATTGGATGTGAGTGGAGTTTGTGTGATACATACTTGGTGAATCTCCTTGATAGCTTGTGGGATGCAATTTGGAGATCCAACGGTGGACTCGTTGATGTTGATGCTAGCTTGTTGTGGAGTCTTTGGTGTGGTTAGATACCTTGGTGGGATGTCTTATTAGGCTTTTGTATTACTAGTTAGGGTTTGTTGTTGATAGTGGATGACCTAGCTAGGGTTTGGAAAGCAATTAGAGAGTCTTTTCTTGAAATGAGCTGAAAAGACTTCTTGTATCAGCTTGGGATGATATGATGTATTGTACTTTATCTTCATTTGTGTAATATATGAAGTGTTCTATTCCTATCCTAAATTTATATGTTGCAAATCTAAAAAATAAGACTTTGGTTTCTCATTGTTACGAGTAACTCCATGGCCTTTTTAATGAGCTGATTTGTTGGGATAGCCGGTCTGAAATTTTATGTGTTTTAGCATGCCTAGATGAAACTAGAAATCAGGTTTAGTGTTGTTACAAATCTGCTGTTATAAAAGTAATTTTCAGATCAATGTGTTAGTGGAGATTGTGTCCAAGGGCTGTGATATTCATCTGTCCTTCAAGTACATTTTTGGTATCTATCTTCTTGAGCTCGCTTAGTGAAAAGGTTGGACAGGATTGAACTATTTGCTGCTGTAATAAATGTTTCAGATTCAACCATAAGGATGAAAGCTCTATAAAATAGATCTAGGGAACCTCCAGTAAATGAAGTGAAATTTTGGAAGTGTTCTAAAGTGCAGATTTTCAAAATTTCCACAAAGATGTCATTAAATCAAAGTGGTGTTCAAAACTAGATAACCCACGGGGTATTAAATATGTTCAAATGTTCAATAACAGTTAAATCCATCAAGGAGGACATGGAAACATTTAAATAATAGATGAAATTTTTGAGAGTCGTGTTCAAACAATGTAGCAGGTTCAGAAACTAAAAAACAACACACACTTGCATTGAAAAGACAGATGTATAAACAACAGAAACAAAAACTAGACATGCATGGGGGAAGAGACTCCTGGATGCTACACTCATAACAACATCAATTGACTCCTTTTCTCCAACAATTGACTTGAAATAGTCCTCTTTCTTAATGAGTTCTCCCTAATACCATGTAAAATGAACTTGATTTTTGTTGAGAATTATAGCTCAAACAAGAACTTCTGCACAGGTTCCGTGTGAATGTGCAAGAAGTAGTTTGCAATATTTTCAAAAAGTAATTCTATTTACAAAAAGTAAATTCTATTATGTAATTCAGTTTAGTTAAAAAGTGAAAGTCTTATTTTTAGCAGTTGAGTCTAAAAGTGTATTTCATGCATGCATGACATAGACTAGGAGTAATCTTAGAAATAGATTAGGGTTTTGGTCTCATATAAAACTATGAAGATAGGTCAAGATAGAGAGTTGATGAACACTTGAATGTTTGAGGAGTTGAGCAAGTTGAGCGACAGAGAGGGAGAGAGAGCAGGCAACCAGGAAAGAGATGTTTCCGACAACACGTAGTTCCGTACAGTCATACAAAACAATATTGTATGGATCTGTATAGTCATATGGACAGAGCCTAATCGACGTTTGTGTAGTTCGTACGGACATGGCATACAGCCCTGAAATAGGCCATACTCTCCCAGCAGGTTGTTCCACTCAGTTTGAGGTGTTTTTTGGTATTCGTGCATTGCTGTTTTTTGGGCAGCTTATGGAGGTTTCCTTGTAATTTTTCAAAGGAATGAAAAGCTGGTTTTGAAGGAGTAATTACTTGTGTTGTGTGAAATTAATTTTTATGCTTTCGCTATTTGATTTCTAGCTATTGTGTGATTAATGCTATGGTTTGAAATTTATTTCTGCATTAGTTAAATTCAACAATCTACTTGTTTGATTGATATCATAAGGACTTTATTCACCTAGGGCTTGGATATTTTTTTCATGGTACCGGAGATTATTTCTCTAATTGAGATTCTCCAAGATTTGTGGCAGTAAATCAATTGTAGGAAAGAAGGACCAACATTGAGAGGGTTTCAAAGTTTTATTTTCAGATTTGGGAGTTTGTGTAATAGATCTTAGAGATGGTATCAATGAGCCTCAAGTTTGAGGACATATTAGATGGTGCCTCAAATTTCTTATTATGGAAGGTGAGGGTTACACTCCTACTAGAAGAGAATGATCTATGGGATATTGTCAAGAACGTTGCTACTTCGCCTACAAATCCACAGGAGTTGGTAGCTCACAGCACGAGGGTAGTGAAGTCCAAGTGGATGATACTAGATGCCATAAAGGATCATATGGTCCCTCATGTATCTGAGAAGAAGACAATGAAGGAGATGTTCAATACCCTGGTTATTCTCTATTGGAGTTAGAACATACATAGGAAGATGATATTAAGGAACAAACTCAGATCCATAGTGATGACCAGATCAAACACAATCACTAGTAACCTTATGAACATCACACAGATTTGTGATCAACTTGCAGGAGTTGGGGAAAAGGTTTAAGATGCAGAGCTAGTGAACATGGCATTGAATGGTTTCCTTGCTTCATGGGAACCATTTGTCAAAGGTATTTGCACTCAGGAAAAACTTCCGGACTTTGAGAGGCTTTGGGATGATTGTATCCAGGAGGAGACTTGGATGGAGTTAAAGGTCAACAAGAAGGATGGTGAAGAGAGCCTAGCTGTATTTGGTCAATCAAATAAGGGTAGAGGTAAAGCACCTAGCAAGGGCAAGGGAAAAAGTGAGGAGTCAACCTCACGGCTAGGAAAGAAGGACTTGAGTAAAATCAAGTGCTTCAGTTGTCATAAGCATGATCATTATCCATCATCGTATCCAGATAAGAAGAAATGGTAAAGAGAAGTAATAACTGAAGTAAGTAGCAACCTTTACAGAAACTTAGATGAATGAGTCTGTTGCCAAGTTTGAGAAGGATTTCTCATTGGTATCTTTCCTTTCTACTAGCATGATTTTGAGGAATGCATGGTATGTGGACAGCAGGGCATCTTGACCAATGACATTAGCCCGAAAGTTGTTTTCTAGTCTAAAGAAGTAGGACTCAGGAGTATAGGTTGAGCTTGGTGATGATACCAAGTACCTAGTAGCGGGAGTTCGTACTATTCCCTTCCAACTCAAGTCAGGTAATTCTTAGGATTTTGATGATGTCTTGTTTGTTCCAGATATCAAGAAGAATTTGTTCTTAGTTTCAGTCATGGAGAATAAGGGCTTTGAGTTGAGTTCAAGAACCAACAAGTTCTCATCAGGTCGAAGGATTCTATCCTAAATACAACTCAAGTAATCAGGGTTAAAGAAAGTAATTTGTATAAGTTGTAGGGTGAACCTATTTGAGCCTTGGTGCATAATTGTGACAACTTGTGTGAGTTGTGGCACAAGAAGATGGGGCACCTACATCACAAGATATTTCCTATTCTGGCGAAGATAGTCACAGGTCTTCCAGAGCAGTGTTGTATATCTCTCCGATATTCCGATAAATTCCGAGTTAAACACCTGTCCGATATATTCGAAATATTCCGAGATATTCCGAGTTAGACCCTTGTCTTGCAACATTTTCCGAGATATTTCGATATTTTCCGCTGATGTCACTGAGAAGTTACATTCCAGACCCTCGTCGATACTTTCCCTGAGATGAGATATGAAACATTATTCTAGAGTTTAGTATTGAGAAACATGGTATATGCAGAGGATGCACGCTTGGCAAACATGTCAAGACTTCTTTCCCAAGCAGTGAGCATAGGTCTAAGGGGATTTTAGATCTAGTACATTCAGATGTTTGTGGACTGATGTCAGTAGCATCAATAATAGGAAGCATGTATTATCTTTCCTTTATTGATGATTTCTCTCGCGAGACATGGATGTACTTCTTAAAGACCAAGGATGAGGTCTTTAGCAAGTTTTAGGAGTTCAAAGCTCTAGTTGAAAAAACAGACGGAGTAGAAGATCAAAGTCTTGAGATCGGACAATGGGGGAGAGTATACCTTCAAGGAGTTCGAGGGTTTCTACAAGGAGGAGAGAATCAAGAGGGAGCTGACAATTCCATACAACCCACAACATAATGGGGTTGTGGAGAGGAAGAATTGATCCATCATAGGGGCTGCTAAGGCCATGATACATGACCAGGACTTGCCCATGTTTCTTTGGGTAGAGGAATGTAACACAACAATCTACATCCAAAATCAATGTCCTCATAAGATCTTGGAGGACAAGACATTGGAGGAGGCATTCACCGGTGTGAAGCCAAAGGTGAGCCATTTTTGCATCTTTAGTTGTCTAATTTATATCCATGTATTGGTACAGAAGAGGACCAAGTTGGAGCCCTCTAGCAGGAAGGGTTTGTTTGTGGCTTATAGTTAGACTTCAAAGGCTTACATGGTCTATATTCCAAAGCAGAGGAAGACAATAGTAAGAAAGGATGTAAATATTGAGGAAGACTTTGCATCCATGAAGTCTCATGAGCCTACTCCAGTGGTAGAGGATGAGGAGTAGGAAGCTCTGAAGGTTGAGTCAAGGTCATTGGTAATTTCCAAGGTTGTACAACAACCTTTAGGTGAACAAGGGGATACATGAGCCCCTTCCACTTTTGTTAGGAGACCTTAATCGTTTAGTCAAACATCAAGGGATGCTCATGATCACGCTGAGACTCCTAGGATACATTCAGAGAGAGTAGACCTCTGAAGAAGTTTCCAGACTTTCTAGCATTAATGAGATTCTGAACATTCTAGTTTTCAAGAGGTAGTAGACCAGCAGGTATGGCGGGATGCCATGGTGGATGAGTACACCTCCATCACTAAGAATGATGTTTGGGACATAGTTCCAAGGCTGAAGGGGAAGTTAGTTGTGAGTTCCAAATGGATCTACAAGATCAAGCATGTTGCAGATGGTAGCATTGAGAAGTTCAAAGCGAGGTTTGTGACGAGAGGGTTCTCCTAGAGAGAGGGAGTGGACTATGAAGAGACATTTGTTCTAGTTGCTAGGTACACTTCCATTAGAGAAATTATGTCCTTGGTTTCATTTATGGGATGGAGGATACATTAGATGGAAGTGAAGACAATGTTCCTTAATAGGATCATTGAGGAAGAAGTGTACATAGAGTAGCCTCAGGGCTTTGAGGTAAGTGGGAAGGAGTCCCATGTGTGTAGGATTAAGAAAGCCTTATATGGAATCAAGCAAACACCAAGAGCATGGTATTCCAAGATCGGTGGATATCTACAGAGTATGGGCTTAACCAAAAGAGAAACAAATCCTAACTTATATTATATATTTGTTCAGACTAATCTGCTCATTTTGGTGTTGTATGTAGATGACTTGTTTCTAACAAGTGCAGAGAAGCTCATTGCAGAGTGCAAAGCAGACATGGCAACTGAGTTCGAGATGAAGGACATCGACATGATGCATTACTTCTTGGGATTGGAGGTTTGTCAAAGACCAGGGGAGATTTTCCTTGGGTAGGGTAATTATGTAGTCCATATCCTGAAGAGGGTTTGAATGGAGGAATGCAAACCTATGGCCACACCCATGATCACTAATCTAAAGAAGGTGACAATTTCAAATTCAGAGTTGGTGGATCCTACATTGTATAGGCAATTGATAGGTTCTCTGATGTATTTAGTCAACACCATGTTAGATATATGTTTTGCAGCGAACACCTTGAGTTAGTTCATGGTGGAGCCAAGGTAGGAGCATTGGGTAGCAACAAAACATGTGCTTAGGTATTTGAGGGGCACAATGGAGTATTGTAACACCCTGTTTCCCCCAGTTTGTAATTAATCATAAAATAGGAATTACCATGCTAAGGCACATGGACAATGTAAATGTATTATTGTTTGAGTTGCCAATAACTGACTGTGGGGGTGAAGCCTTGAAAGTACTAGCCATGATATCACTAGAGGAAGAATGTGAAAACTATACGAGAGGGTTCATTATATCAAATAACCCCAAATTTCCCTTGATGAGGAGGATAAACCTCCTTCGGATCCCAAGGAGAGAAATCAGTTAAGGAAGAAAAGACCAATGGTTGAATTATCAACTACCCCCATGAATGGGAGCATGGGCTAGCTGCATAATGTAAGCCCGAAGTACCACAGAGACCTGCAGACCCGAGCTTCCTTCTGACAGAAGGAATGTGATGGATCGGGAACCTTCCAAAAGAAGGAAGGTAAGATAGATACACACGGACAACCAGAGAGGACGGGGGAGGAGAGCGAAAGCTTGTAAGGGAGTGGCGCGAAGCTCTCCAGCGAGAGGAAAAACAGAAGGCTGCAAGTTTGATGCTGGGCGAGAATCTGATTATCCTTGCCAAGGCCATAACAGAGAGAGAGAAATCCCTGAAAGTTCGCAGAGAACATAATCTGAGCAGAAGCTTGAATAGAGAAAGGATTCTTGAGAACTGCGAGAGTTCCCTGGTGATATCATGGCTTGGCACAGGGGTGGCTAGAGTGCTAAGAATGAATGCCTCTAAGCCTATGGTAGGGTGGAAGGATGAACACCCACAGTCAGTTAGTTGGCGGCAACCTGTAATAGATAAGTAATCGCATATCTGGTGTGTTTAAGTAGTACTGTGAGTTAAAGTTAGATATGTTGTGAATGACCTAGAGATGGTTATGATTGCTTAACGATTCATACTGTATTCCTTCTTTTGTATCTACCTGATTGTGTAATTAGGCAAGTAGGAAATCATATGGATAGGACATGTTTTATACTCGTAAATGCTTGTGTCCTGTGGTGGCATAAGCCAGAGTCACGAATTGTGTGTTCGTTGACCGTGGACACAGTTTCATGTACGCATGTCAACCTTCCTGATCGTTTTGAGTCCCTTGGAGGATGAAATCTGTTAAGCTCAGGAGAGGTAGTGCAGATATGCACAGGCTCCCTATGAGGCATGCAGAGACTGAGACCCACTTAAGTCCTAGACTTGATGAATGAGCGCAAGGGGTGCGCGAAAGACTCTTCTAAGAGTCAAGTCCAGGAGAAAGAGCGCAAAGCTCTTAAGTCCTTCATAACTGACGAAGCTCAGGAAGGATAGCGAGATTTAAGTATCGAAAGGGAATATTCTTTCGTTTGGAAGATGAACAGACGAGATCCTTTCGGGAGGATATGAGGTCTGTCATGACCATTAGATTTGAAGAAGGAGTGTAGGCGTTAACGCCTCGACTCCTTCAGTCTTCACAAGTTCAACGGACGTTGGTAGCCATCGTGAAGGGGACGGATCCTCGGAAATCCGAAACCCGAAGTCGCGATGTGACCTGGACCGTAGATCGAAGGATCTATCGAGATCCACCTTGACTGTTGGATCTTCTAGTTCGGGAGTTCGCGCATCGGGAATATTACGAGTTGGTGCAACCAAAACCCCCGAAACCTGAAGTTGCGAAATAACATGGATCGTTGATCTAAGAATCTATCGGGATCCACCTTGATCGTTGGATCTGCTAGTTCGGGAGTTCGCGCATTGGGAAGATTACGGGTTGGTGCAACCAAAACCCCTAAAACCCGAAGTCGCGAAGCACCGTGGACCGTAGATCTAAGGACCCTTCGGGACCCCTCTCGACCATTCGATCGAGGAAATGTGGGTATCATATCGAGAGCATGTAGGGATGCACGTGTCGAACAATGGTGTTGCCAGGTGTGGTGCAACAGTGGAACCCCGGGAGGAGATTGTGAACCGTCCATCGTGGCAGGACACATGGTGGGAGATCAACACTTCGCTGACTCACAATTGGAGAGAGTCAAAGGCAGAGTTGTTTGAACTCGCGAGTTGATCTGAGCCCTTAGATCGTGGAGAATTATGAGTCGTCGATCTGACACCAGGAGTTCGGGGATCGAGAAAACAGAGGTGAACTCCTTTCCAATTCCCCGATACACGAAGTCCCGAAGCGCCTTTTGGATAGGCGTATGGTCACAGGCCGTGGTCACATGAGAGGAAGGGGCTTAGTCAGGAGACTATCGCCCTTTATGTAGTTTTCTCAGGAAGGGAAAAGGTGCCTCAAGGAAAAGCACACGCAGATTGTCTCAAAGCTTGCACCAGGGGATTAAAAGGACCTGTAGATTTGTTTCGTGGAGGTTCTAGCAGGGACTCGAAGAGCTGCTTCAGCTCAGGAATAGGAGACGATCCATTGACCGAGAGGTCAACAGGCCCCACTGAGTTGGAAGCTTGCGGGCTGCACGAGGAAAAAGCGAAATTTTTATTATGCCTCGTCGTGGGTGTGTGACAAGTATGGTCTGATATATCTTGAAGATGGTGCAGTGAAGTTGCACAGGTATACAAACTCAGATTGGGTAGGCAGTGCATTGGATAGGAAAAACACCTCAAGGTGTATCTTTAGCTTGGGATCAACGATGATATCTTGGTTCAGTAGGAAGCAAAATTTTGTGGCATTTAGCTCAACAGAGGTAGAACTCATGGCAGCTAGTATGGCTAGTTGTGAGGCCATCTGGATTCACAAGTTACTTGCATGATTGTTTGATCAAGAGTTGGATCCCATGGTTATTTATTGTAATAATCAAAGCTATATCAAACTCTCTGAGAATCCAGTGTTTCATGATAGGTCCAAGCATATAGAGATCATATATCACTTCATATGAGTTAGGGTGCAGAAGGGAGCAGTGAAGGTCAAGTATATTCCCATGGATTAGAAGGTAGCTGATATTCTGACCAAGCCCTTGTCTAAAGGGAAGTTTGAGGCATTTAGAAATAGACTTGGATTGGTGCAGAATTCCTTCTTTGCTAAGAGGGAGTGTTGAGAATTGTAGGTTGGATAGGAACTTCTTCATAGGTTCCATGTGAATGTGAAGTAGTTCGAGATATTTTTGAAAAATAATTCTATTTTCGAAAAGTAAATTCTATTTTGTAATTTGCTTTAGTTAAAAAGTGAAAGTCTTACTTTTAGCAGTTGAGTCTAAAAAGTGTATTTCATGCATGACTTAGACTAGGAGTAATCTCAAAAATAGATTAGGGTTTTGGTCTCAACTAAAACTATAAAGATAGGTCAAGATAAAGAGTTCACGAACACTTGAACACTTGAGTAGTTGAGTAGATTGAGCGGTAGAGAGGGAGAGAGAGCAGGCAACTAGGAAAGAGACATTTCTGGCAGCATGCAGTCTCCTACAACGTACGAAACAATTCCGTGCAGTTGTATCGATGGAGCCATACCAACATCTGTGCAGTTTGTATGTACGGACATGCCATAAAGCTGTGCAGCTGGCCGTACTCTCCCATCAGGTTATTCCGTTTAGTTTGAGGTGCTTTTTGGTATCCGTGCAGTGCTGGTTTTTGGGCAGCTTGTGGAGGTTTCCTTGTAGGTTTTTTTAAGGAATGAAAAACTAGTTTTGGCGGAGTAATTACCTGTATTGTGTGAAATTAATTTTTATGCTTCCGCTATTTGATTTCCAGCTGTTGTGTGATTAATGCTATGATCTGAAATTTATTGCTGCATTAATAAAATTCAACAATCTACTTGTTTGATTGAGATCATAAAGACTTTAGTCACCTAGGGCTTGGAGATTTTTCACAATTTTCACCCAATAGTTGACTGAGTTGAAGCAATAATGTGTCTCTTTTGATCTATTTCCTCCAAGGACTTGAGGTTTTCCTGTAGCACTTTAATTTTCTGAACAAAATAATAGAATCCTTCCCTGATCTGTATGAAAGGGGGTAGTTTAGCTTCAGCCAATAACTTTTCAGAGAGTTTGGCTAATTTTTCCTGAGACGCTGTCATTTCTTTGTTAAAAAATGCCACCAACTCTGATAACTCTTTCCGAAATGCACTCTTACTAGTATTAAGGATCTGATTTATAAATTTTGTACTATGTAAGTAAGAAGCAAAATCATAAGCTTGTGTAAGATATTCTCTCTTTCATCATCCACTTCTTTGAAAATATCTTCAAAAGAGTTGTTAGAAGTTAGAACTAGTGGAAGAGTAGATTCGATCTATCATCCACTTCTTTGAAAATATCTTCAAAGGAGTTGTTAGAAGTTAGAACTAATGGAAAAGTAGATTCGATCTATGAAGTGTCTCCAAGGTGTGTGCAATTGGTGAAGCAAGGCCGGTCTCAAAAGCTTTCAACTTACTATCCAGCACATTGACTTCCCCTTGGACTCTCTTATTACTTTTGTTGTGGGGGACGGAAATACTGCTTATAGAAACTTATGGTTGGCCCATTCGCTAAGCTGCCGCACTATCATATACCTTGCTGCTAGGCCACACTCTCGTAGGCTGTTGGAGTCTTTTATTTTCCTGCACCTGGTCCTTCATTTTATCCTCTATAATTTCCAGAGAACTATCATGGGGCTTTATGCTCTCCATGTTCTGATTAAAACTTGAACCTGTCACACACGCCTCTGACTTTAATTCTTAGGCATTTGGTGTAGCAGAGGTGACTTTGAAGGATTTTTTTCTCTCGCTATATTCGAACAGCATATGTTGTCTCTTGCTATATTCAAATGCCATATTTTCTTTTTCGTATTTCTAAGGCTGAGGTGTACCTGCAGTGGTCAGTGCAGACTACAGGGCCTACTGCTTTTCTTTCCTCTTATTCAAAATCTGTTGAAACCATGGGTTCACACTGACCCCTACTTCCATGGCACTTTGACTTACAATAGTTCACTTTTGCCTTGAGGGCTGATCTTCTCCTGAGTTAAGTGACTGCTTGTCTGGCTGGCTAACCTTCTTAGTATTTGTATCTACAGTTAAATCAATATCAATCAGCCTATTCACAGCTCCTACATTAGAATCTGAATCCTTTGATGATTAGTCTTTGTTGTCCCTGACCCCCTACCAGCTTCCTGGTCACTGGGACTCGTGTGCTTCTTGGGATTGGGGTCCTGATTACCTCTTCTTTCCTTTTTTGTCAGCAAATTCTCCATTGTCCCCATTTTCTCCAGAAACTCCCCTTTTAGTTGATTTATCCAGATGGAAGTTCAGGTTTGACCTAGTTTTTTATCCTTCCCTAATCTCCGCGTTTAAAATTGGTCTAGTACTTCCTCTTGCAAAATTTAAGTAAGTCTCGCGTGACAGTTTCTTCTTTATACTTAGAGAGTTCATCTACACTAGACATGGGTTTGACAATTCAGACTCTGTTTCATCTACTCCACTAGCTCCTTCATCATCAATAATTTCATCATCTTCTTCTTCACCATGATCATCGAAGCCCCAAGGGATGAATTGTCCTTGGGGCTTCCACTTTCCCTCTTCTCATAAGCAACCCACTCATACCTTACACGATTTATGGAAAAGTCTTCTCCATCGTGGTGAAATTTGAAGCCTTGACTTTACAAATGTGATGCCTCGTTGTTTCTTATGTAACTTCTGAGCAAATGTCTTAAGATTACCTACATTCACTGCGAGTTCTTCCAAAATCAAAGGAAAGGTATGAAAGCCGTTTTTCTTCTCTTTGTCGAGTAGCTAGTAATGAACGGGACCGACCTCTCTGCACATTTCATATAGGAAGGCTTTTTTATCCACATACTTTGGCAGCCTGAGTGGCTTGCCCCTGAATCCATATAGCTGAATGTATTTGTAGTCCTTCTCAAAGAACCAGTCCCCAATCCCTTTGCAGGGTTATTCTGTTGGCATAACAAGCCACACTTTAACATAACCAGGTGTAAAATAATCGGGAACCCATCAAATGTGGGCAGTTAGCTCAGTGGTAAAGCAGCCCCACCAGCCAGGGGAGGTCCTGGGTTTGATTCCTGGACTGGCCAATTTTCCAACATGATAACAAGTCATGTTGGCAGCTAGGAACTCCCAGCCAGCTGTGTAGCCACACTCAAACACACAATCAGGTGTACAGCAATCGGAAAAACTTTGGGGTACTAGTAGTAAAGAAGCAAATTTCATATACCTTGACTTCTACTTGGTACCATTCCCGGACAAGTCATGTTGGCAGCTAGGAATTCCCAGCCAGTTATGTGGCCAAACTCTGTTGGCAGCTAGGAATTCCCAGCCAGTTGTGTAGCCAAACTCAAACACACAATCAGGCGTATAATAATCGGAAAAACATTGGGGTACTAGTACTAAACAAGCAAACTTCTTATACCTTGAATTCTATTTGGCACCAATTGTCCAGCTGTGTGGCCACACTCAAACACACAATCAGGTGTATAACAATCGGAAAAACTTTGGGGCACTAGTACGCAACAAGCAAATTTCATATACCTTCACTTCTACATGGTACCATTCCCGGACAAGTCATGTTGGCAGCTAGGAATTCCCAGCCAGTTGTGTGGCCACACTCAAGCACACAATCAGGTGTGTAATAATCGGAAAAACTTTGCAGTACTAGTACTAAACAAGCAAATTTCCTATACCTTGACTTATATTTGGCACCGATCCCGGACAATTCAATGCACACAACAGTGCATAGACTAAGTAAGATACCATTTTGTGGTACATTCCACAACCGTTCTGTAATTTATCATTGATACTCTGAGCCAATTCAAATTTTATAGCCTTCATGCAGGATTTTGTCCGTTAGAGTAAACATATAGAGATAGAACATATCAATCTCTCTCTCCAAAAACTCTACATAACAGAGCCACGATGTCAACTTGGTAACCTGGTACACATATTTTCTTATAACCTCTTTTAAGGGTTGCTCCATCCCAGAATTTATTTCTCCTACGGGCCTGTACGTTCGGCAAAATAACTTAAAGACTATTGACGAGTGAAAGCAAATTCAGGTTAAGGCCGATGCAGCATACCTGTAAAAGTTTCTTCTTTAAACCACATAAGAATCAGTCCGTAGAAGATATAGCTGATCCGATCTTTCGAGTGAGGTAAAAATCGGAAGCGGGACATTACATGATTGTTTCAAGATCCAATACGATCTATTTAAGTTTATTAGCTTGTTTTAGAGAAATTCAACCAGCTTTGATCAATGAGAACTCAGGATGGAGAGACTCTCTCAATGTCTATAGAGGACGCATCTCAACTTTCTATTTTGCATTCGCTTTTTAATTAAAGTTGATGTAACGCTTAACTCAATATATTATAAAAAAATTAAAATTATACATTGATACGTACACTTTGTTTTATAATTACTTTAATAAAAGTAATAATTATAATTAAAAAAACACATAAAACCTAATTCAAATAAATATAACTTTCTTAAAAAATTGTATAGAAATAAACCTTAATTAAAAAAAACACATAAAACCTAATTCAAATAAATATAACTTTCTTAAAAAATTGTATAAAAATAAACCTTAAATTAAAAAATTAAAATAGGGAAATAAACTTTAAATCACAAAACTAAACCACCATGATATTTTGCATATACAGTATCTACAACTACAGTATATGAAATAAACCTTAAATTAAAAAAGTAAAATAGAGAAATAAGCTTTAAATCACAAAACTAAACCACCATGATATTTTGCACTTATACAGTATCTACAACTACAGTATATTATAAAATTATTTTAATATTAATATGTATTATTTTTATTTATATTTAGTAGTTTTGTTTGTATCTACAACTACATTGCATTTATACAGTATTTACAATTAAGTATATTATAAAATTATTTTAACATTAATATGTATTATTTATATTTATATTTAGTAGTTTTGTTTTTATTTTTTTAATGGTAGTTTTAATATTAAAGGCATATATAGAATCTCTTTTATATAAAAAAATATTTTTATTTTCTTTTAATATATAGTAATATTATGGTTTTGAGGATATTATTTGATTGATTTTGTTTGAAATCATGTCAGAAATTGTTAAATTTGTAGATTTAAATAGTTAAGTTTATATATTTCAAATGTTTTATTAATTTTTCAGTAAACTGAATTTATCTGTATATTTAAAAATGCAATTTAAATAACAGAAAATTAAAATTTTCTCATATCATATCATATAGCAGTTAGCAATAAGCATTTATATATTATGGTTTTTTTAATATATAGTAATATTATCATTATTTTTTTGGGTTTTTAGAGGATATTATTTGATTGATTTGTTTGAAATCATGCCAGTATTGAATTTGTAGATTTGAGTGGTTAAGTTTATATATTTCAAATACCTAGTTAATTTTTCAGTAAACTGAATTTATTTATATATTCAAAAATGTAACAAAAAATTGAAATTTCCCTGGAATATCATATCATGTCACAGTTAACAATAAACATTTATATATTATGGTTTTTTTAATATATAGTAATATTATCATTATTTTTTCGGTTTCTTAGAGGATATTATTTTTTTGATTTGTTTGAAATCATGCCAGAAATTGTTGAATTTGTAGATAGTATTTAAATTTATATATTTCAAATGCCTCATTAATTTTTCAGTAAACTGAATTTATTTATATATTCAAAAATGTAACAGAAAATTGAAATTTCCCCGAAATATTATATCATATCACAGTTAACAATAAACATTTATATATTATGTTTTTTTTAATATATAGTAATATTATCATTATTTTTTTGGTTTTTTAAGGATATTATTTGATCGATTTGTTTGAAATCATGAAAAAAAAAAAAATATTGTTAAATTTGTAGATTTGAATATTTAAATTTATATATTTCAAATGTCTCACTAGTTTTTCAGTAAACTGAATTTATTTATATATTAAAAAATATAACAAAAATTGAAATTTCCCTTAAATATCATATCATATCACAATTAACAATAAAAATTTATATATTAGCATTTATATATTATGGTAAGCACTAAGCATCTTGTTCACAAGAATAATGAAATGACAATATATGTGTATATATAGTGTAGGATTATAGTAGCACAGAGTATATACACATATACAAGTAAAATGAATAAGCTGCAGACTGGTGGTCCTTGTTTTGCCTCTTATCAGAAGTAAATGATTCGAAATAAATGAAGAAGAGGGAGAGAGCAAAATACGGACCCGTGACTCCCATAAGGTGAGATCGCTTCGGCAAATTGATGTGGCGACAACTTTGATGCGAACCTCCATAGGCTGAGGGGGAGCCACCTGCACTTCTTCTATTCTCATAGGCTCCCCGGGTCCCCAAGCAACAGCAGCTGCATGCATGCATTCATTCATTCATTTCTCACAGATCCCATCAAACAATAGTCCAGAAATAAACGTAGATGGTCTAAACTGCACAGAAAAAGACGCAGAGAGTTGAAAAATAGGGTTTACCTTTGCAAGTTATGGTTTGAGGAGAAAGTGGGCTTGCCATCTTTGTTCGTTCAAGTTTTTGCAAATGCGTTATAGGATGACACAGAGCTTGAAATCATAAGAATGACCGAGAAAGCTTAATATAGAGTTCGGTGGATAGTGTGATTTATTGGTAATAGTATAGTGGTTATTGTAATCAAGAATTTAGTAGATACTGGTTGAGCTCGATGATAAGGACCCATATCCATCCGTGAGAGGTTTGGAGTTTCGAGGTTTTCAAATTTCAAGGTTTTTGTTGCCATTAGTTTGTCTGAATTCCTCCTCGTCCTCGTCCCACATACAGGAAACATGAAGCACGACACTTCATTGCCCGAAGCAGGACCGGGACGGGATTACGAATGGGCAGGTTGGAACCAAAACATTTTGCTAATGATTGGCTGCCCTGTTTAATGATTGGAGGCCTGACACAAACTCAATCATTAATGATTTGCTAATGATTGTCTGCCCTCCTTAATGATTAGCTGCCCGAGACAGGACGGAATCACGATGGTTTGCTAATAATTCCGTGCCCTGTTAAGTGATTCCATATTGTTTGAGCTACCCAATCATTAGCAAACTGTAAGGTACTTGACGATGGGCAATATATATTTAACCACTGAGCAAGCAAGCCTTATATAGCAACTACAATTGTGCAGGCGAGAATATTTTTATTAGTAGTGATAAGTGTATGTTTTTTTTTAATATATATATATATTTTGGTAGTGATATATATTTATCATTACCTATATATATATATATATATATATAATCAGTGAGTGAGCAACTACAATTGCGCAGGTCAGAATATTTTTATTTTTATTGATAGTAATAAGTATATGTTTTTTTAATATATATATATATATATAATCTAAGTTTTGTATATAAAACATTACATTAATATGTAAAAATAAAATAAAACATATCATAAAATGAAAACGTTTTATTAAAAGTCTACTCTCTCAATCATGAGAGAGCACTAAGACTGGGCGCATGTTTTTTTTTAATATATATATTTTGTATAATTTAAATTGTATATAAAACATTACATTAATATGTTAAAAAATAAATAAAAAAATGATAAAATAAAAACGTTTTATTAACTTAAGTTTCAATCATGGATATAGCACTAACACTCCCCAAAGGTGGATCAAAATGATATATATCATAGAAAAATGATATATCTGAGAGAAAAGATTGCTAGGAACTTGGCAAGCCCATATTATATTATAATATAACTCCACTTGCATGACTTGTATGGTTATTTAAGTTATGGTTTTGTATTGTTTGTTTAATATAATATTTTTAAAGTTATTATTATTAAAAGAATTGTAATAAGTACTTTGTAAATATTTTGGTTGAGATTTTTAGTTTTTATAAAATTAGTTATTGAATCATTATCCAAACTCAATGTTGTGGTCACAAGTCTATATAATATAAGAAATAATAATATAAAGGTTTTTTTTTTTAAATATATCATATGTGTTAAAAGAATGAGCTTGCAAGATATAAAAGCCTTTACATAAGATGAAGCTTATACTAATAAAGACACATACAATGAAGCTTATATTAATAAAGATATATATTATCCTACTTTGTTTATCATAAAAATTAAAACCATCATTTAATGTATATATCTTTTTTTAAACTATAATTGATTTAATTTTTGAAGAAATTATTTGCATTGATGTAATTCCATTTGTTGAAGTATGTAGTAGGTGTTAGTCTTTGGTGTTGTACCACCTTTATATCAATTCACCTTCACCTTGGCTATGATGAATTCAAAAAAATGGAGGGTCTTTGCATATATACTTTTGATAGATTGGGATTGGTTGATCTTTTTTCTTTGAATCACTTATTAATTAGCTATCTTAGTTTTTCCCCTTTGGTCCCCACTAACCCAATTTTAATATGGACGAGTTTGATTTTTCAATTCCTTCATCATGTCAAACAAAATTTGCCATCACTTATTGTCTCCATAGTTTTTTTACAAGACGACTTGACCCAACACTATTATTCTTACACAAATATCCTCCATGTTGTCTGAATAATTCTCCACAATTCTTATAAAGACATCACATGTTGCCCACTCCTAGTGTATTTCCACCTTAAAGGTGCTTCTTCTCCCCCTTATGGTTTTGGGTTGTAATGGGCAAAATATCAAATGCCCATTTACTTCAATTGCTCCCAATAGATCTCTAGTCTCGACAGTGAGTCTCCTAAAATATTTCACCTACTTGTGAATAAGAGAAGAGTTACAATGGATGTTGGCTACTTTGATAGCCATAATCTCAATTTACCATGAAATGAACATAACAAACACACAATATCATCCATTCATTCACATCACATCATCAATATTCTATACCATTGTAATCATCAGAAACCATAAAATAGAAAGAGGTAAATCCCAATTAATGACAACACAATTTATAATAGGAAAAATATCAATATCAGGAAAAAAATCCACTTTCAAAGATAGTAAAACTTATTATGTCTTGCTTCTACTATATTAGCAAACCCTTAACTTTTACAATAAAGATTCCCTCTTATAACCTCCAAATAGATATTGCTATATTACAACATAAACCTATTCCACCTCATAAAAACATACAAAAACACATGTAACTCCTCTAGTATTCTTCTATTTCTAACACACACACACACACACACACACACACACACACACACACACACATATATATATATATATTGTATTTGTTTGCTTGGTTATCTTGATAAAAAAGTGCTCCAAATTGGATCATTATATTATTTTTCATCTATCTCGATGCTTTTAGAGTGGAAAAAATTGGAGGAATAAATTTGCAAGGCCGTTTTAGTGGCAGGTCCCAGTTTGCAAAATTGGGGTCCGAAACCTTCCATGGCCATTTTGAGGAATCAAACACCATTTTTCGGGGTTAAAACTTTCCCTACATATCTTAGATCTTGTGACACAATTTTACACATCGAGACCTTTCCAACGGTGCAAAAATTATGTCAATCAGAGCTCGTATGAAAAAGTTATGACTCCCGGAAGTTGACCTATCGTGTTGACCACCACGGTATAAGAGGATGCCATGTCAGCCCCCGTTGCTCAGTCATATGGGGCTAGTCGTATGTAATTTCAAGAATATTCTAGAAGGTCCATAAACCTATCACAATTGAGGTTGAGGAAGTAAGAAACCCACCCCTAGTTGGCTATCAGACTATGTTAAATACCGTGCCACTCTGAGGAGAAGGGGTTCCATTATTTTGCATTGTATCTTGTTCCATAGTTGAGAAAAACATCTAAGAGTGGCACTCTGTGAGAATAAAAAAGGAAAATAGATTATGTAGCATCCCTACAGGCCACAGGTCAAAGAAAACTCCACATATAGTGTCTCTTTCTTTGTACTTGCATGAACTCTATACCAGAGAAAAAGAGAGCAACACAACCTCGCCTTCTAGATGTGTTTTCTCCTGTATTGAGTTTCCTAGGTCATATATTTTGTTTATTTGTGGATGATGTGATTGTATTTTACCATTACCTATTTTCTGCATTTTATCTATTCCATGCATAAGCAAAAAACCAGTAACTAAATATTTTGGAGATCTAAAGGAAAAATAACCTTAATAGTAAATATTTTCAGTATTCTATCAGATATGTTGTGACGAACTGTTCCAGTGGAATATCTCTGACAATTTACACATCATATTGGTATCAGAGTGAGCTTTTTCTTTTGGATATTTGTGGGAAGTTGCAGGATCTAGGAATCAACTTAATGAGAAGTTGAAAAAACCCTAGCCATGGTGGATGAGTATGTTCATCATAACCCTCGAGATACAACAAAAGAGAGATTTGAGCAGTTGGAAGCACAAGTTTCCAACATTAGTCGCAATATGAACCTCCTCATGGCGGCTCTAGCAAACATGCTCAAACCGTTCAAAGATGATGGAGGTGTTTCTGTCCTAATACACACCTACAAGCATGGAGAAGTATCCAACCCACTTGGTGTGTCCTTGGAGGCACAAGCCTAAGTCTAGACCCACTATCACCTCGATCTAGACTTCTTTCGTCTAGGCTCACTCCTAGGGAAGCCAAGGGGGGTAGACCCTATTAAACTATGTGACGTTTTGATTAATGATCTAGGAGTTAATTAAGTTATCAATTAGGGAGACCCAATCTAATGACAAATAAACGATGCAAAAGTGCAATTCTTTTAATGACAAGCAAACCTTTTCTTTTACAAGACAACAAATGGACCGGTGCCTAAATATAACCAAAGTTCACTTATTGAAATATGCACATTAAAGATATTTCTATAACTTGAAATAAAGTATGGAATATCTACACAATGAAAATGAATTTATACTTAAGACAATTATTTCCAAAAGAGTAAAGAATACTTTTATCCAAGAGTAAATAATGCTTTAGTAAATGTAAATATCCACAATTAAAGAATTTGCTGAAAAGTAAATTGCTTGAAAAGTAAAATTGCTTGAAATGAAAATAACAAAACTTGGAATGCAAATGTTGTGAAAAGTGTGTAGGTTGATTTTAATAATTTTTTAGGTCTCTCTTGAGCTTAGGGGGATTAAATGTGAATTGTTGCAATCCTAAGCTATGTGACTGCCCCAAGTCCTTATCCCTTCAACCAAAAGGAATTGTTGGGCACTCAATAAGAAGAACACACAAGGTTCTTCCCTAGCTCCATAGGTCAAATACAAAATGTTTGGATGCTAAAAAAGGAGGACACGTAGTGTCGTGAAAGCATCCCCGACTTCAACCCCTTCTAGCTTCCCAAGTCACCCTATTTTGATGGTTAAAACAATAATGGATTGAATGCCTAATTAATTTATCCACACAGTGCTTTTCCCTTTCTTAGTTACCCAAGATCCACAAAGTGGCAATGGGAGAGAATAGGACGCATAAAGCGGGCACCAATTCGATTACTTTGCAATAAAATGAAACTAAACTAGCCTTCACGATATTGCAAGGTTGGCAAAGCCAAACACAATGCAAGGTGTGGGAAAAATTGAATAAATGAAATGACTTGAAAATAAATAACAACAATAGCTAGCCACACAACTTTTCCTTAAGGACAAAGGTGGGAAAAAATAAACTGATTGAGCAACATCACAACTATGACACAATGTGGAGGACAAGCCTACCGATTTTGTGCCAAGGTGGGTGAAAGAAAATAACTGAAATGAAATAAGCTACACTAGCCACACAACCTTCTCATTGTAGGACAAGTAGGGCAAACAAAGTTAAGTAAAAGAAAAAAATTAAATCTAAACTAGCCTAAACGATATTGCATGGATGACAAAGCAAAGCACTATGAAAGGTGTGAGAAAAATGCTAAAACTAAATTACAATGTCGTGCGCTCTATGCGGTCTTAGTAAATAAAAAATAGAGGGAAAAATTGCATTTTCTGGGTAAGCTAACCGAGATATAACCCTTTTTGTCATCAAGAAGCAAAATTTTATTTTCTTGTGTGTAAATAGTTTTTTATGAGCACGTTCTCCAAGATTGTCTTCAACAACAACAACAATCCTCCTTCTAAACAATTAAATATGTTTTGCACTAGCTCGCTTGGTTAAAAGTTTCTTTATTAAGTAAGAGGTCTTGAGTTAAAATTAATATTTTATTTTAAGTCATTTCGCATGCAGCCTTCATTGGCAAAGTAACTTCATTGTAAAAGTGATTCCCAGTTATTCTATAAAAGTGGGTCACTTCATAAGTAACTTAATTAAAAGTGAGCTTATAGGCACAGTTAGGAGGAGTATCACCACGTGGACCAACTTCTACTTGCCATGTGGCTCTTTGGTTATTGTTTATGTCTTTTTTCAAAAGGACATAACTTTCACATCCGAAATTCGTTTTCAGTGTTGATTTTTTTTAATCAACCTATTTTTTTGAGATCTTTCCGTCTAGACCATCAGGTTCATCTTCTTCTTCATATTTTAATATGGAATCTCCCTATGATCTTTTTCTTACTAGTACCAACTAATTCTCATGTAAATCCCATATGGAGGAGATATTAAGAAGTAAATGGTTTCACTGGATTACCTTGGGGAAAGAACTAGAACCCACTGATGATGAAAAGAAAGTCAAATGGGCCAATAAGAATGACGAAGCACGTGGAATGATCAGAATGTCCATTTCTCTTGATTTAAGGTTTCACCTTCAAAGAATTGATGACCCTGATGATGCTTGAGTAAAGCTTGAAAATATGTTTGGTAAACACAATATTATTCGAGCCCACCAGTTGGAGAATCAATTAATGACCTTAATTCCAAATAATTTTCCTTGTATTGAAAATTATTTATCTAAGTTCACAACACTTAGTCTCTTATGTATAGAATGCAAAATAGATTTGCCAAAAATTCGATGCATATATGTAATCCTTACTAAGCTTGGTAGTGCTTATTCTGTTTTTGTATCTACCTTTTATGCCACAAGAAAGATCTAGTGACTGCTTATAAAAAACCCTATCTTGAGTCCTTTTTTGATGCTTTGATTTGAGAGAAAGATAAACCCCTGCAGCTTGGATTGATTAACACTGCAGATACCTCCAACAAAGCCTTAGTAGTCTAGCAAAAAGATAAATCCAAGAATCCCAAGAAGAAACATCCTTTCCACAACAACATGCAAAAGAAGGGTCCCAAACCCTCTCAGCCGTCTTCTTCTCCTAATGGTCACAAAGGAGAAAAACATAAAATTAAGACTGACAAACATTACAACTTTTGTGGGAAAGATGGTCATGATGAGTCCAAATGATTTAAGAAGATGTCAGCTTTAGAAGCAGCAATGAAGAAGCACAATATCAATATAGATTCTTCTTCTTCTCATGGACATGCATTTTCGGCTTCTAGTTTCTCATTCAATACAACTTCTTCTTCTTCTTTTGATGAATGACTTATTGATTTTGGAGCATATTATCATATGGCTAATGATAAATCCATATTATTTTCTCTAAATGAATGTAACACCAAGAAAATATTTGTTGATGATGATAGATCTCTTAGTGTT
>CBVK0100773027.1:0-11802 GCA_900067695.1 Picea abies | reverse complement strand
TGGCTTCCCTGTCAAAAACATGGATTAACTCACGAACCATTACCTTCAACTCATCTAAACAATGAAGTCTTTCATTGAAATAGTGTATTGGAGTTCCAATTCTCCTACTAATCATATTGTCAATGCCAATAAGAAATTGTTGTAGAGCAGTGATATTATGTATCACTGCCATGAACTTTGAAGCACTTTCATTGTCCATATCTGTATGTTAAAAAAATCAATAAACAAAAAAAACATATTTAGTATGGATGAAAAAAAAATCAAAACAAAACACTCATTCTCATAAATTATGAGTACAACAATTATATTGATCCATTTAAAAAAATGTTGAAATAAAAACTAAATGACAGAAAACAAGTCTTTATTTTAAGGGAATGTTTAAAACTATGAAAACAAAAGTAGAAAGGTATAAGATCAGTAAAATTCATGTATGAATATAGCATCTTTACTATGTCTTATCAAATAATCTTTGAAAATTCTTTGTTCTCTGTAACTCTTTGTCAAAAAAACATAAATAAATTAAATGATATAGTATAGAGGAGAAAAAATATAAAAACAGAAGGAAAATAATTATTTCCTCTAAATTATGACCTTAAAGATCAACATGTTTCATCAATGAAGACAATACTTAATGCATTATAAAAAAAATATTCTTCGAATAATAACAATTATTTGCCAACATCTTAAACGTTAATTTTACCTTTCGCCAAACCTCATATGTTCAAATCTGGAATCAATGGGATTGTTAGATTTTCTATATTAATTTCTTGGATCGCTACATCGTTTGGTTGAGCTTACAATATAAACAATTAAAACAAAAAAAATGTAAGTCTTGATTACAAGACACAATGCACTAAATATTTAATTAGACAAACTTCAATTGAACTATATAAATAATTTTATGATTCTCATTTGTCGACATTAAATTCAAAATGTGTACCTATGTTACCCTCGACAATATCATCAGAAAACAATCGAAGTCGACAATGTGGGACGAGAAGAGGTTCATTATGTGATGTGGATCCCTCCGTTGTAGCAACAATCATATAACATTTCTACAATGACATTGAGGCAAATAAAATAATTCATATAATGTAAAACAAATTAAAATCTCTAATTACAATACCTATATTGTCTGGAACATAATGTTGCACATGATCAGAGGTTTCCTTCACATTCCTATGATCTTTTGAAGAAATTAGTTCCATTTGTTTGTCCATGCTATTCCTTGACTTTTTGTGAACTCGTCCGACCCTTTGAAATTGTGGTTTATCCTTAGTTGAATGTTTCTGATGACGATGTTGTATCTTTTTACTTTGCGGGCTCAAAAAATTGTGTTGTCTCTTAGTCATGATTTTAGATGGAGACATGGAACTAACAATTTTTTTGTTTATGTCTGCTTCTAAAGTGCAAAACAAATTGTCGATTGCTTTAGAATGGTGAACAGTTGTAGGCAAGTTGTTCAAAATCCTTCTCGCTCTTTTATTGATCGATGCATGTAAAACTTGCAATCTATCAACCAAAGAGATCGAATTGTTCAATGTTGAAGTGTCAGGATCATCATGATCAGATAACATATTTTCATGGTTGGTTGCTCTTCTAGTAGTGGGCTCGTTGTGGTTGTTTGATTTAAATCAACTGAAAATACAGGTCTTTCAATAATCGGACTAGAAACATTTGTTGATGTATTAATGTCCAAATCTTGTTCAATGGCCCACATTTGAACTTTGAATACATGCTTACAAACATTTCCATTCAACGCCCAATCACAGCTACAAAAATTAAACTCGGACCCTGTGTATATGACATTATACCAGGTATTAGGAGTACCCTTATTTTGACTACGAACCAGAAATTCTTTCATATTTTTGGGGTCGCGCACACAATCTTCATCTGGTATTTGAATTGCTCTATCCTTTGAGAAAGTCTCTTGTTTCTCACACTTTGTGGGCCTTATAATTCCTGCTTCCTTTAAACGTTGATTATGAATATAGTATAATTCAACTCTTGTCAACAACACAAAAAGTAAATAATCCACTCGTTTGTGGCATGCATTTTTTTCCTCATACAGGTATCTATATTTTAGATACTTATGGTAGGATTCAATTGCATTGTTTGTGTCTTGATTGGAATGCGGGAATTTCCTATAATCCTTTGCCCACATATCTGGAAAAAAAAAGTTTATCATCAACTAAAACGTATTGACTAAAAACATGCTATTATGGAAAAAAAAAGACTCATGATCTAATGTTACATGAAACTTACATATTTTATCATTGGATAACCAAGTGGTGTCAAAATATTTTAGAAATTTGTCCTCTTCACTGAATTCTTGAAATATTCTTGCAACAGCTTTTCGTACGGACTCATCATCCTGGCATGAATGCATGATTTCTCCTAATGCGCGAAAAATGCGAACTTTATTTTCTTTGACTTTGACTTTGTTTCCAGCATTTTTGCCCATGCTCGATGGACATGCCATACACATAGCAGGATGGGGGAATTGGTTAAACTCCTGAAATGGTTATACATTAGGAGCGAGTAAATTATTTGAATGTAACATTAGTTTTTCATGTTTCTTTTGAAAACTAAAGATGTGGAACCTTAATGCCTGAATTTCAGCAGCGGCATCATCTGTGATAAATGCTCGTACACGCCAATCCGAGCGTTCTTTCACTCCCATAGAAAATAATGCTGACAACCATTTGCGAATATCATATGTAGTATTACGTGATGAAATCACCCAAGCCACTGGAACACCATGTCGAATACCATTAACGTATAAAGTTGATACTACATTCAAAGCACACAAGTATAAATATTAAATTGAACACATAAGAATTCATTTTGATCGCCATAAATAAATGAAAAGATTGATCATACGTACCCCATATATATTGGTAATAAATGTGGAATCCATGGACATAGCATCGTTGTGTGAATACCTCACCATCATCGAACGCATCCAATGTGTTTGTATGCCTATAATAAATGGTATGTTTTGCACAATATTTTGCTTTTGGTAGAAAAAGAAACTATCTAGAAACTGATTGTACCAATAGTCGACACTTGTTGGATCACTCTCATCCTTCATATATTCTTTCTTTTTAATATTATGGTAAATGTTAGAAATATCCTTCATCGTCATTAAGGTATCCCGAGTTACCCCCGTGAATAACTCACCTGATTGGTGCTCCACATCATAGATGAATTTGTCCCAAACCATTGTAACATTAAAACCATCTTCAATCATCTTTTCCACACTAGTGTGTATATCAAATGATAAATGTGGTGCATACTTGAATGTTTCAGGTCTACCCACTGCATTCTTCCCGTGACACATACCACCACATTTATCAATATGCCTACACTCAGTGTACATTAAAACAACATCATTTGGACGAACATAAAGTCGATACATGATGAAGTGACATCTACAACCAACTTTAATGCTTTGGTGTCGATTGCGTTTTTTTTTTATGATCCTTCTAGATTCATTGTAATCTCACCACTTGGGAGTTTACGTGTGGACTCCGGGCCATATGCACACCAATAACTAGATAAGAACAATGATAACAAATTAGGAAACATGTCCACACTCATTTTCCATAATGAAATTGAATTAGAAATTTAAAATCATATTAAGCAAATAAAGACTCACATAACATATTCGAGATATGTGTTAATACGAGTACATGCAATCACATCCACTTCTTTAGATCGCTTTGTATTAACAACAAATTGAGTGGGAGCATCTTCATCTGATTGCTCTCCATTTATAAAATCTTCAAGTCAACTATATGGAATAATAGAAACTTGATCCCCTTCAATTTTTGTCCATGTTAGATCTTTAGCTGAAAATTCTATCATATCTTCAGGGTCTTCAGTGTCCAACTCCATAATGTCTTCCCACTTTCTCATCTATAGAATACCTTTAAAAATTTGAAGTTTTAGAGATCAACACATACAACATTGAGTTTTTATAAAGATTTGTCAATGTTCTCTAATACTCAATATTGCATTATAATCCATTTTATGTCATCCATTCTTCTATAATCTAAATGGGATAACATGATAGAGTAAAATTCGAGACAATGATGAGAGTAATGAGATCTCATTGACTCATGTACATAATGTTTTATAGAATAATAAATAACGATGTTTTTTAGAAACATAGTATCCAATGTTAGTTACATGAATGTGCTTAATCAACCATACCCATGCATATTCAAGATATATGCATATACATGCGTGTGTGTACGCGTGCGTGCAATATTACAAATGAAAAAACTACTCCTCTTCATTGATATCACTATAACCAGGGTGCATTTAATATGTGTATTCATATGCGTGTGGGTTGATGGTTGTAGCTAATTTCAATGCACATTAGCTTGGAGATGAACTTTGAAAATGCATCTTGTAGTATTTTGACTTGAATGGTTTTAATTGCATCTTGATATATGTGGCAAAAAAAATCAAAGGTATTATTGTAGGTGGCATCCCCTACACTTTGTACAGAGCAGATGATGCAATCCCAAGTTGTTGCATGGTTACACATCACACTATGAAATAAATCTAAACTTGCAATTCAATTAAGCACACCTTAACTATAAGCATTGAACAATGCTAAGGAATTCCAAGCCAAGGATTCCAACAAATTAGTGATAGTACTGTAGGTATAAACCACAATTCTACCCTCATATATGTGCATTCACTGAATATTTGAAACTCTATGAACCTTGCTAAAGCAGAGCTGGAAAAATATATAGTTTTGCAGAAGAAATCCAGCACTACAAGATAAGGGATAATGAACTTTGGCAGGTTGAGTTGAAAGGGAAACTTCCATGCAAGGCCAAAAGGTACTCCAAGGAGAAGGTAAAAGAAAATTTTCATCACCTCATTTAGTAATTTAGTTTTTGGGGACTAAAAACCTCCATAAATGTGGAGGTATGATCCAAAATGTATCATTATATAATTTTTCATCTATATTGGTACTTTTAGGGTGAAAAAACTTAAGGAATTGGCTTGCAGGAACCATTTAAGGGACATGTCTTACTTTGGTGATTTGGGGTCTAGAAACTTTCAAAACCGGTTTAATTTGGCTTATTAGTTATGTTTCTCTTTCTTTTCTCACGGGTAAGCTCTTATTAGTTATGTTTCTCGTGAGTGGACCTAGATCCTGTTGACCACTATGGTATCAAGTGGATGTCATGTCAGCCCCCATTACTCACACATGTGGGACTAGTAAGAAGATTCTAGAGGGTCCAAAACCATAACAATAATCGAGAGATGAGGAATGTAAAAACCTCAACCATGAACCTAGATGACTATCATGCTATGCTAAATACTAGGCCTCTAGGAAAGGAAGGGGTTCCATTATTTTGGTATTGTAAAAAACCCTGAAAATCAAAGACATCTTCTATTTCTTTCTATACCTATAATAAACATAAGAATATAAAATAATAAAAGTAAAAACACTCCATTTAAAATACTTAGAAATGGTTTCACTTCATTACATTACCAATTCCAATGCAAATAAGTAATAATGAACTAATAAAATAAATAAAACACAAACAATTCCATCATAAGTTATTCATCAGAATTTTATTAAAATCAAATCAATTTTATAGAAAAAATTCTCTGAAATAAAGTTTATTAAAATCAAATAAATAAAATGATATTCAATATGTAAAGAAAAATTGGGAAAATCGACTTAATATTGGATGTATAAAGAAAAATGGAAAAATAAAGCATTAATTTCTGGAAAATGACCCTAAAAATGAAAGCATTTTTTTTCCCCAAAATTTTGAACTAATAATTTAATATTATGGAGTGACTTAACAACACACTAACCACCACCACTGACTATACTACCCTTAGGAGACAAAAACCTAAACATTAATTTCATCTCCCAGTGACATAGAATTCATAAAATTTAATAGTATCTATGGTGATCAATTCAAATTAGCCTATTTTCGTTCAAATAGATACTTATGAGAAAAATAGATAAAATTTAATATTATTTTTCAGTTCAAATAGATACTTGTGAGAAAAATAATCCGAACACAAATCCATATTAAACTGATCCTGATATACACCCACTTTGGGTAAGGTCAATATAAAAAATGAGTATTGATAATAAACCTAGAGCAGTTTGAGACAACCTTAAAATTGGAATTCTAGTAACCTGGTAAGTTCAATGGTTAATCAGAACATAAGTATTGCAATTCTCATAAGCCCATTGTTTAATCAGAGCATACACAAAGCAGGTAGAGATCGTGTTATTGTAAATGGCAGTTAAGCTGCCTAAATTTTAGGGTTTTTTAACAAAATCTAATTATATTTTTTACTCCGTCCACAGGTGTTTGGATTCGCGGACAAATACAGGGGAGCTTACAGTGACAGTCAGACCGTGAGAGCAGGAGTGTGTCCTTTCTACTGCGACTTTGATGGATACCAAGTAATGTTTTTGCAGTATATGCATCGCATGTCTTGAAGGGCTTCACTATACAATCTGTAAAACGATTGATGAGGAGTAACAAAAATAGGTACTCCCGTTTTGCAGGATGAATTGTTGTGGGGTGCCGCATGGTTGCACAAGGCAATGAAGAACCATTCATATATTAACTACATTCAAATAAATGGCAAGACACTCGGAGCTGACGAAAACATTAACGAATTTGGGTGGAACAACAAACATGCCGGAATAAATGTTCTGATATCCAAGGTAAATATTAATGCACAATCATTCTTCCATGAAAATCACAAAGGTATACATGTTTGGAAGAATGATTTTATTAACATTCAAGAAAACTATACTTCAAGAGTGCAATTACATTTCTGAAGGTCGTATCAATCACAAAGATTTTGAAATTGAAGTATACTAACGAATTACTACACTAAATTGCGTCCATATGTTACTGCTATCTTAAGATTGTAACTTGGATTATGTAATCTTCAATATAAAACGCTAGCATTAATATAAAACAGATAAATACATATTGGTTAAAACAGATAAATACATATTTCTGAAAACATTTACATATTTCTGAAACTGAAAGGTCAAAACTTTCAAGCTGAGCAGAATGAAAGAATGGTAGACGGCTTACCGTGAAGCTCGCTCCATGCTCTGGTAGAATGAAGGGTGAACGAAGCACTGGTGTGGCTTACCGTGTGCTAGCTCCAAGCTCTGGTCGAATGAAGGGTATGCGCTGGTGTGGCTTACCGTGTGCTAGCTCCAAGCTCTGGTCGAATGAAGGGTATGAAGGGTATGCGCTGGTGTGTAAAGGTAGGCTGGAGGACGCATGGTGAAAGTTTGGTGGTGAATTAACTCCATGCGTTAATTCCCTGGACTGTTGCATCGAGGTGCAAGATACGACGGTTGCAGGTGCAAGATCGAGTCCCATGCTGGGTGACAGCGAGCGGCGAGTGACAGGTGAGGTGAGTGGACGGATTCATAAAGACTGAAATGAGAGTTGCCTGAAATGAGAGTCGCCGTGAAAAAAAATGTGGTCCCGGGTTTTATGGTGCATGGTATATGGCATGAGATGGGCATGCAGCAGTGCCATTAATACACCATGCAGCAGCTTCCCAATGATTGGGCTGCTGCATGGTGTATAGCCTTCGCCTTGTTGAAACACCCTAGCCCCATGGGATGAATGTTGACCCTTTGATGATGAGACATTGCACATTTACATGTTGATTTGACACCTCATGATGGAACGTTGCACCTTTTTTATGATGATATTGCACCTTTTGGTGAGATGTCGCACCTCTTGGGATGATATGTCTGTTAAAGATGAAATGTTTCACCTCTTGGAGGGAATGTTTCATTTTTTAAGTCCCCTACACATCACTTTGGAGTGAGTCGTCCACTTTATGAGGTCATTCATGCCACATGTGTGACCTCTAGCATGCATTTATGATGGACGATTTGGCATTAGAGCATCTTTACTTCATATTGGAGGCATTGTTGGGGGTCTTAATGACCTATCCACTCTTGTATCATGGATATTTTATGTATGTTTGCCTCATCTCTAGTGTTTGTGAAAGACAAAGACATTATTTTATGTTTTTAGGACTTTTAATGGATGAGAATGGTGCGTAATCTCTCATATAAATAAGACAAGTACTTGTTACTTATAAATCATTGGTACTTGTGGAGAATTATCACTACTTGTCTATTACTTTTTCTCTTATGCAAATCGTTATGGATGGCTAGTTAGAGCAACCTTTTGGAGATGATGTATTGTGGATGATTTTACTTCTTCATGAATGTTCATTACTAGGATTTTGATGGATGGAAGATTTCTTGAGTAAGTGGTCACACGTTATCTTGTGGTTTTGTTTATGAATGAATGTAAGTGTATCGATACTTCTCTAGGTATGGTTGTGCATTCTCTTGGTTTTTTCTTGAATAAACCTTTCTTGTCAAAACTTTTGGAATGTTACTAGAGAAGAACCTTCTCTTTAATTATGTTTGAAGATCTAGTAAGATACTAGGAGGATCTTCTAAGGTTAGTAGTGAACAACCCTAGATCCATTCACATATCTTCAAATGAGTCCTTAATTGAACCCATATGCCAAAAATATATACTATGCACTAGTCTTCTCCCAATAGTCAATCACAAAACTCAAAATTCAATATGTATTATATGTTTTAGGGTTAGATTAGGTTTTTATAACAACAATATATTTATTTTCGACCTTAAAAGGCTTGGACATTTTGGTATGCATGCATATGTTTGACTTAGTAGTTATATTTAAACCATAAATTGTCTTGTTGCTTTGTTATTTCAACCTAATTAGGGCTTGATGTTTAGATTTTTTTGGGGTTGTTATATGCATTTGAAATTTGACATTTTGTTGTTAGATAAAACCTGAATTTTATCCATTGTTTTAGCCCCATTTTTATTGGCTTATTACTTGTTTCAATGGCTAAATTTATTGTTCTTGTTATAACTTGTATTATTAATGTAATTCACCATCTTTCTTTCAAGTTTAACAATAGCCAATAGCATTTTCTTCTTTTATAGTGTTTGGTGATCTTCTTGTACTAAAAATTTGCTTGATAACCCTTTTAGATTGCCCTAGATCCTCATCCATTCAAATCTGGAAATTGCACAAACTTACCACCTTGTCTTTACCTTGATTATCTTATTCTATTGGGGTTACACTGAGTAGCTACATAGAAGGCCTTAGACTTGATTGTGTCATTCCTAGGGATTCCTTGAGGCTACTACGGAAGCCTCCATTGTGTTGGATCTATTCCTTCACTAAAAAGAGAGAAGTTGCCTAGGTGACAGTTCTAACATCTTCCGATGTTCCACTAGTCTTGGCACCTTGTCAAGGCTTTGCACTGGGGTGCTAGATTGTGTGGTAACACACCAAACGAGTCGAGTCTATGTAAAAAGTAGGTCTTTAACTCTCATGTTGTGCAATTCTTGACAAAATTCCCATGCATTGGAAGGCTTCGAAATGCAATATGCAACTTGAAGAGATTTGAAACTCTAGTGTTGGAAAGAAAAGTTTTAAATCGTGTGAGGGCAACATTTTCATAAAACCTAGAAAGATTCAACAAGGTTTTGGGACAGTAAAAGTGAGCTTTCTCAAATAGCCCAACACACAAAATGTATCAAGTCTATGTTAAAAGCAGGCATTTAACCCTCACGTTGTGCGGCAAAGAAATGCCAGCACGTTTGCTATTGTGGACTAGAATGATACTACAAGATATTTAAACCAATCAAAACTTGGGACAAAATTTGGTTAAGCCTTCTTCAAAGAATTTGTGATCATAACAACACATCAATAACTTTAACATTCAATCTCAACGTGCTTATGCATCCGGAGTCAACTAACCAGCTAAGTCTTGAAAGATCCTCCATGTATTATTGACACACAGAACAAACAAAAATCTTACCATCACAAAGAGCAAGAAACAAATAGGATCACGGAAGAAAATACCAATCATTCATTACAATGAAAGAAAAAAAATTGGCATATACTTGCCCACGAATCAATTAGTCACTCGCGAAAATCAGGATCTTGCTATGAATATTTATGAACACTGCTTCTGTATAAGACAAATAAATTATAACCCGTTTATTATACAAAATAAACCTACAATTTTCAACATTCAGAGAATTGTAAACTACTGTGCCACATGAGAGAATTGTTTTACCATTTCTAACATAATGCATTTATCTATCATTCAATAAGCATTTTCCAGTTTTTACTAATAATGTATCGGAAAATGACCAGAGCAAACAGAAAATATGGTTCGGAAATATTAAACAATAGATACCGCTGACTATAAGATTGTGTGGATTATGTGGGGCAGTCGCTTTTAGAGCTTTGAAGAAATGAAGATCATCGGCACATGCTCAGATAGCAAACTGTAAAATAGGTATTTTCTGCTGCTTATTAATGTCAAATAATTTCCCACAAAAACAAAATTAACAGTCGAAGCTATCTTAGATTTGAACCAAAGCAAGGCATTCTAACCTTGAATATACTGGATTTATGAAGGCCTGGATGGAAACACTGATTTATTACATATCTATGATGTCTATCATGAAAATCTTAGTAAGACCTCGACCATTTGTGAAAGTTCTGAGCTACTTATAATATGAAAGATATGAGACCAAGAATGGCATTACAGACAACTGATAGAGAACATGCGGAATATCGCCTTCATAGTTGTAGTTCATCAGCATCTGTTTGCAGAGGCTGAAGCATGATGTCAACTTCACTCAAATCAACATCTTCTACCACGGCTGGATCCCACTTTGGATTCTGCCAAAGAATACAAGATATTATTTAGTAGATTAAGTGTGTTGTAAAAAAAATATCCTAGAGGACATCAAAATCATACTCCAGCCTTTATCCTTGCAGAAGAAATGTCAGCAATTAAGAGAAAAAAAAAACTCTATATGTCAATGCCACATCTTCATTCTAGTTTATTTGAAACTGTTTAGCTTCTGTTAGGAATAGACTTCTATTAAAGAATACCAATACATGTTTAATGGGTAACCTACAAGAGTGTGATAAGATATGTTTTTGCTGCAGACATGCAACAAATCAACTACTCTCTCTAACAATACAAGGAGCTTACAACAAAAATCCAGTAACATTGTCCAACACTTCAAGACTATAGATGCAGAGAAGCAAACACACAAAATTTGCAGGCAATGAAACAAGAATGGACTTGAATAGAAATATTGGAAGTTGCACGTAGCATCCCCACTATAATCACCAGTTTAATTAATCCATAATGTAGGTATGAATATGGCTATGGCCAAGCAATGTAATATGTGAATGTATTTTCTGTATTCTGGTAAATAAAATATGATGCCAAGCGCTAGGGAATATGGACAGAGATGGGGGCTGAGTTATCCACAAGAGAAGAGTGTCTAAGAGGGGTCCAGGGGGAGATTAATTACGGATATTAATCCAAAACCAGATTTCTGAATTTTATTATCATTGGGCATAACTTCTATTTTCCGTTTGAGTGTTATGGTTACAGCCAAACAATGTAATATGCGAATGTATTTTTCGAATTCTAATAAATAAAATGTGATGCAAACTGCTAGGGAATATGGACAGAGATGGGGCTGTGTTATCCACAAGAGAAGTGTGTGTCTAAGAGGGGACCAAGGGGGGAGATTAATTATGGATATTAATCCAAACTCAAATTTCTGAATTTTATTATCATTGGGAATAACTTCTATTTCCCGTTTGAGTGTACGAGAGACCAATCATTAAACTCATGTAAGAGGGTGGGTGTGAGAGTCGCATCCCATA
>CBVK0100773020.1:0-12905 GCA_900067695.1 Picea abies | reverse complement strand
AGCTAGAAACCGAACTAGAAGAAAATGACCAGCATGACTTTTTTATTCCCTCCAGGAAACCTTATTTTCGGGTTCAGAAGAATCATCCACCAAAAAAAACTATTGGAGATAAAAATGAAAGAATAGAAACTAGATGAAGTGAAAGGTTTTGTACACCAGAGCATAGACAACTTGCAATATTATCCACAATCAAACCCAACAACTTTGAGGAATTCAGTAATGATGAAAATTGGGTCGAGGTCGTGGAAGTAGAACTACATAAAGTATAGAAGAATGAAACATGGGAGGTGGTTCCAATACTAAATAACAAAAATATGATTGGTACCAAATGGGTGTTCAGAAAAAAACTAAATGAATATGTACAGGTAACCAAAAAAAAGGAAAGATTGGTATGCAAAGGATATGTTCAGGTTGAAGGAATACTTTTTGAAGTATATTTTTTCCCTTTTCCATAATGGAAGAAATCATATTGATTTTTACCTATGCATGTTTGAAGAGAATAAAGGTATATCATATGGACATAAAATCAACATTTATAAATGGTGAATTAGAAGAAGTGTACATTGAACAACCAGAAGGGTTCCCACTGTCATAAATAGAAAATTATGTTTTCATATTGAAGAAAGCTTTGTATGGACTCACGCAATACCCTAGAGCTTGGCATTCGAGATTATACAGGTATTTGTAGGAAGAAGGATTCATAAAAGGTAATGCATATAGCAATATCTATGCGACGATTGATAGGAACAACATACTCATCATCGAAGTATATGTGGAAGGAATTATGTTTGTAAGTGATAATGATAGGACGAGTAAGAAGTTTTCCAAAGACATGAACAATAAGTTTGAAATGTCACTACTTGGTAAATTAACATTATTTTTTTGACTTTAGATATGTCATATTGATTGAGTCATTTTCATTTCAAAAACCAAGTCCATCAAATAAATGTTGAAGAAGTTCAAAATGGAAGATTGAAAACCAGCAAGTCCTCCTATGGTGACCTGTAGCAAGTTAAGTGATACAGATTTATAAATGGAACAAAATGGAATATAGATGTATAGAAAACGAATACAAAAAGATAAAGTAAATCTTGAATTCTATTAATAAATAAAATGTTGAAACAAACTTGCTTGAATGGTGCGAGCTTATCTCTTGGAAGAGATGTGATGACTACAAATATTTGTAAGAAAATGTTTACAATGAGGATCCAAAGGAATTTTTAACATAAATAATAAATTAGAAAACCCTAAACATCCAAAATCCTAATCATAGGAGATGAAGCGCCAAAAGTCGTGTTGGCCTCGATGGGGTAAGTGAGTACATCAACTTCCCAGGGTCATAGCTTTTGCATACAATATCCTTTTTAGGCACATGATAGCTCATTGGAAATAAATATCTAAGGAATAAACATGTTTCCATAACACTCTAGATAAATATTATGATGTGACTATGCCACGATAATAAAAATTTGTTTAGGGCCTCAAAATGGCCCCGAAAGTTTAGGACCCAAAAAACTAGGAAAAAACTGTCAAAATGAGAATTGTTCTTTGAGCAAGTGGAATAGGTGCATGGATACTAATACCCACTTGGGCCATTCCTCTCCCCTTAGGAAGAAATGGTCTCCATTTTTTTGAGTTCCCCCATTATATGGGGAAACTTATACTGAACTTGGACCTAAGTGAGCCACTTACCTTGGTGTAGAAGTTGCCCTACTTTGATAACTCGATAAATATGGATCCGCCATTGTTGATTTCCCTTAATATGACTGTCCTTGATCTAATCAATGGATTCATGTTCGATGCAGTCAGGGTTGAGCTATATCCATATCAACTGCTCTGTGATCTCTGATGTGTCCAATAATGGTTTGAAGTATGGTCGAAGGAGGTCCACATTGAACACAGGGTGTAGGCTAAGGAAGGGGGGAATAGTTCTCTCAAATTCATTCTCACCCATAGCCATGGTGATGGTGTAAAGTCAATAGAAAAGTGGACAAAGATTTCGATGGGGTCTTTTAAGGCGCTCTTTCTGAAAATGTGGTCAGACCTTGTCTCACACCCGAAACTTATGTAGCACCAAGTTTTGATCATGGCATTGTTTGTAGTTATCACTAGCTTTGTGTAAAATATCATGGACCTGTTGTCGGATGTGCTAAATTCGTTCAATAAAATTTGTGGTTTTTTCAGCTTCAGATTGAGAATGGGATGATTATGACTGTTTGGATGAAAGGGGTAGTGTGACATCAATGAGCTCAATGGTTTAAAACCCAACCCCACCTGAAACACACTCTGGTTGGTCGAGATATGAAGGGATTTGTTGTTGCAGTGTTAAAAATAGGGGAGAATCTCATCCCATGTGCACATATGTTTATATTTGTACATGCGCAAGATATGTATGATCATTCTATTGACAACCTTTGTCTCACCATTAGTTTGGGGGTGGAAGGAAGTGGATTTGGTGAACTTGGTGTATAAAAGTGACCAGAGGTTGGAACATAATGTGATGAGGAACATGTTGTCCTGATATGATATTATGGTTTGTGGTAACCCAAATTTTACCCACACCTATTCAAAGAATATTTGAAAAATGGAATCCACTGTTGAATTGTTCTTGCAGGATGTGAGGATGGCCATCTTAGAAAATTGATCAACCACCACAAAAATATAGTTATTTACCCTCTTGGTTGAAGGAAGGCCTAACATGTAATTCATTGAGATGGATTCCCATGGTCTGTCAGGAGTAGAAAAATGAGTGTATAGGACTTGGTTCTTAGTGGTAGGTTTGGAAATGGTGTACACAGTGTTGGACCTAATATACTTACTAACATCATTTTGATTTTCATCCAATAGAAATTCTTCTGTAGTACATCCACTGTCTCTTCCATGCCAAAATGTCTTACCATCCGACTGTTGTGAGATTCCCACATAAGCTTCACATACTCTCTTGAAGGAACACAGAGGTGGCCCAAATGAGATAAAAATCCATCGTGAATATAAGATTTAGTGACATTCATGCTTATGCATGGAATATGGTAAGTGGTAGAAAATTTAGGATATCTTTGGTAGAGTTGGGGCCACTCAGATGCCTCATGGCCATAGGAGTGGAGCACCATGGTTAAGGTTGCAACTAGAGTTATACTAAGGAAATAAACATCATGATTGATGTTACTTGTATTATATTTGATGTTGATATGGAACTATGACAAGTATGTGGAACACTTTTGATTGTGGTTGTTATGTAATTCTCTTTGTGTCTGCATGAATTGCAGAGGCTTGTAATCCGTGTGGATGACTATCTCCTTCACGAGAATGTAGTGATTCCATTGTCAATAGTCTTGTATGATGGAGTGCATTTACTTTTCATATTTGGGGTACTTATGGAAAATATTTGATAGTGTCTCACTATGATATTCCAATGGATGACCATGTTGAGTGAGGATTCTTCCCAGGACAGATTATGAAGCATCAGTATCAATCACAAAAGGTTGTTTAAGATCGGGTAAGCATAGTACTTGATTTGAGCACAAGTGATGTTTAAAAGCATCGAACACTTGTTGGTGTGACTTCCCCCACACAAAATTTTCCTTGCCACCACCCCTGGTTACTTGGTTGAGAGCCCATGCAATATGGGGGAATCCCAACACGACCCTCCAATAGAAGTTGGAAAGTCCTAAGAAAATTCAAATCTAGGTTAGTGTGGTTGGGGATGGCCAATCACGAATGACTTGGATATTCGTTGGATACACATGCTACCCATGCTCATCAAAAATGTATCATCGGTGTTGGACCTTGTTCATGTCGAAGGAGCATTTTTCCAAGTTAGCATATAACTTGTGTTGTCCGAGAGTATGAAGGACCTACTGAATATGTTGCGAGTGTTCTGCTGAATTATTGTTTAATATGAGGATGTCATCCCTATATACGACCACAAAATAATTAGTGAAGGTCCACAATATATTGTCCATCAATATCATAAAAACATTTGGAGCATTTTTCAAACCAAAGGGCATGACTAGCCATTCAAAAGTATGTTCTTTGGACTTGAAAGTAATATTCCATAAATCAATCTGTTCTATTGGGACCTAGATATTGTTGAAAATATTTTCTCCCTTGAGTTGTTTAAGAAGGTTGTCAATTTGGGGAATTGGGTACTGATTCCTGATTGTAATTTTTTTAGGGCTTTGTAATTAGTGTAGATTCTCCAAGTCCGATATTTATTATATATGAGTAGAATTGGGCTCTCACAGGGTGAGGATATCAGTTATATGTTCCCCTTTTGAAGAAGCTCTTGTATTTGTCACTTAATTTCTTCATTGTCCATCAAAGAGCGATGATAGACTGGCCCATTGGGTAGAGGTGCACTGGGGTTTAGATCTATTGAAAGATTGACTTGACAATGTCGTGGTACCCCAGTGGGTGAGGACAATATGTCTTTGTAATATTTCATGATATTGTCCACGTACTTTCATTGTATGCAGAGGCCTTGGTCATACACCATGTATGTGGTTGCGACCTTCTGTTTACTTTGAGAGTGAATCATGCAGAAGAAAAATTTCCCTTTCTAGGAAATAACCTTCCTGCATTGCTTAGAACAAATCAAAGAAATAGCAGTAGGTGGAACTACCTATGGCATACTATACAGTTGTCTACCCAAAGTAATAATAATACTGCGATGTTTAGATGCATATACAACATGTTATTTCCACAAATATGGTTGGCCTAAAAGAACATCATGAACTTCAAGGGGGTAATATCACACAATACCCCATCCTTGAAGGGCTTGATACCATAGGGAATATGACATTGTTGGATGAAGAATAGGTATATTCCTTGGTGGACCACCCGATGGTGTAGGGATGAAGGTGTGGTTTCGTCGATAGGTTCAATCGCCTGACAACCTCTACTAATATCAATTTCTTTTAACTTTCACTATCAACAATGAAATGCAGTGGAGACCCCTTCACCTAGATTTGTGAGTGAAAAGGGTGCTCACCTTCCTCTTGTTCCTCTAGTTCACTTAGTTGGACCTTGGTGGTAGGTACACTGGCACTAGGATGTTTTGCATCAATGATCCACTTCCCTTTATATAGATCTGATTCATATTCAGAACCTACCTCTAACTCTAAGGATTTTATCTCAACCACCAATGACTGCTTCGAGAGACATTCATCGGTGTTATTCTAGGAGATTTGATGGAATTGACACCACATTCCAGTGTCTTTCTTTGTGTTTTCATTACCCTTTTTTTTGCTGCTTGGACTAGTTGTCCTTAGGGGATCCATCCTTGATCTATCCTTTGTTGATGTAGGAGCATCACCAGTAAAGCATGCGTGGATGATAGTTGGGTGCACTAGCGTGTATTTTGAAACATTTTGAATTTCAAAGATCAATGTATTAATGTAATCTCTGACAAAGATTTTTGAGTTTTGAACGTCTTTAATGATCAGAGGCTGGGCCATCACATAAAATAGATGGGGGATGTATTTTTATTTAATATGAAAGGATTGCAACACAAATTTGGAGCATTTGATATTATTTGTCCAACTCAATATTTATGTAATAAATGTTAATTAGTTGATAGCATTTAATTTCAATAGGATATCCTAGAGTAGCTATAGGTAAAAGATCGAAGAGAAACTCGTTGTAAAAAATGTTGTATTGTTGCCAAGAGGAGGCTGCTGGTAGAAGATATGTTGTTGCTGCTAAATCTAATGTATAGATTGCCATTGTAGACAAGAGTTGGGAGATATAGAGAAATATTGTATGAATGCATGCAAGTTTTAGTTGAATGAATATAGCAGAGGAATATTGTTCCAAATGCGTGTTATTATTTTGACTATCTGAATGAATGAAGAGTAGACCTTTTCGTTGTTTTCATTTCTCTATTATTCCTTGTTTTTGTATCCATGAATGCATTTGCAAGGTTGAATATGTGAGTCACTATGAAGATTGAACAAGTTTCAATTGTTTCTCTTCCATGTGTGAGTGCAAAGAGTGCATAGCATCCACAAGGGGTGGGAGACTGAGTCTATTTTAACTCAAAGAATAGGAGAGGTAGTGCGAAATTTATGTATGCAAGGACTGGATCGACATCTGGAAGGAGTGTGTAACAAAGTTTTATACTCGAAATATCAAGAGATAACTAGTGTGATTTTAGTCACAGAGGAGAGAACCCATTGCAAAGTCTACATAGGTTAGGATTTAGACTAAGTTTCGAAGAAGGTGTTATGAGGAACTAGAGAAAGTGAAGAAGAAAATATCAGGAGGGAGAGAGACATAAAGTATTGAAGGAGAGAATTCCCTGAAGATTCCACAATAGGGAAGTGGACAAGATTCATTCTAGAGGGAGACAAACAATTCCATATCTTCAGATCTAGGAGAACTACACCGTGGTTGGTTGTAAGGTGTTTTGGCACCTTGTAGTTTGGGAAATGTGGGAGGAGTGCAAGTGTAGAGTCTCAAAGTCTGAACTCACAATTAGATCTCAGTTGTTAATTGTTAGAAAAGAACATGGCAAAGTATTAAGGAATTCGGGGTTTGGAAATCCGAAGGTTCATGGGAGAGAGAGAAAGAGTTTCATGAAGTCGCGAAACCCAAGCCATAGAGGGGTTGAAAAATCTGAGGAGATGCGTGGTAGAAGTTCGAAGATTTGGAGAAGGGAGATTTTGAAGAAACCAAAATAAGAGATCGGGATATCCCCAAAGTACGAATCATGAAGGGATAGACCAACGGTCATAGCCATGGTCATTTGGGGAAAATGAGCCTATGTATGTATTGTGGTTTTGGGTAACTTCAAGGACCCGAAGAGTCGCTTCGACTCGGCATTTCAAACAATCCAATATCAGGAGGTAGAGTAGCCCTTTGGAGGGAAGGGGGTTTGCGTCAGAGTGGCATCATATCGTGTACTAAATTGATTTCTATATATAAATAAGTAGGATGATATCGGTGAGAGGTATCAAAAGTGTCAGCACAATGCCTGCTAGAAGATGTCTAGAGTCACCTGTAAAAATGAAAGCTATGGAAAGGGATATGAGAGAATTATGTACAAGTTTGGATGCAATGGAAACAAAACAAAGGAGAGAACTTGATTTTGGATACATCAGTGATGCATAAGTTGAAGAAGTAGAGTTCAAAGAAGCAACAACTTAGGATGTTCTGAAAGAATGCTTGTTGAAAGCAATTGTCAAGTTGGGAGACAGAGCGAAGGTTGACGTCCCAATGTAGCTGCGAAGGCAAAATTTCCATAGTTTCAACTATGAAGATGTTGAGGAGGAGATAAAGGTGAGACATGTTGTCATGAGGTTAAAAGGACATGCAACACTGTGGTGGGATGAAATGCAGGAAAATAGGAGAAGCAAAGGAAAAAAAATATTAAGAGTTGGAATCGAATGGTAGCCAAGCTAAAGATGAAATCCATACCTAAGGATTACCAGATAAATTTGTTCAGAAGGATGCAGAACTTGAGACACAAAGGGATGACTATGAAGGAATACATAGAGGAGTTCTATAGATTGTACATTAGGACTGGACAAAGAGAGAGATGAGGAGAAGGTTTCCAAATACATCAATGGCCTGAGATATGATATACAAGACAAAATCAACATGGCGATAGTAAGAACATTAGAGGATTCGTATAAAATTTCTTTGAAAGTAGAAGACAAGTTGACCAGGAAGAAGAGTCAAAAAAATAGAGGGTGAAGCTTGAATAGAGGCAAAGGAGTTTCCCAGGATAAAGCACAGAAGCCTAAGGATGAGGCAGAGAAACCACACAGTCACTCTAAGAGAGGAGGAAGTTCCCTAGGAAGACAATGTGGTGGTAGAGATTATTTTCCTACAGAAGGAGAAAGAGGCATAGGAGGACAAGTAAGGTGTTATGCCTATGGAAAAATAGGGAATATTTCTTGGGATTTTCCCGAGACGAATAAAGGAGGAGGTGAAGCTCAAATTTTGGAATCATAGAAGTGAGATGTTGATGCAGAAGGAGAAGAGGATGGGAAATCCTTGATGATGAAGAAGGTTCTTTTGAAGCAAGAGACAGAGACGAAAAATCCAATGCAAAGGACCAGTTTGTTGAGGACAACTTGCAAAATGAAAGACATAGTTTGCAAGGTTATAATTGACAGTGGGAGCACTGAAAAATTAGTATCCACAGAGATGGTGGAGAAGCTAGAGCTGGAGATGACTATACACCTGACGTCGTACAAAGTCTTATGGTTGAAGAAAGTTCATTAGGTAAAAATCACTAGACAATGGCTGGTTGAATTTAAGATAGGATGATATAGGGATGAAATTTTGGGTGATGTTATTCCCATGGATGAATGCCATGTTTTTTTGGGAATATCATCGTAGTATGACATAAATGTCATTCATGATGGGAGGATAAATACTTACACCTTGGAGAAGAATGGTAGGACACACATGTTTCTACCAATTGAATTAAATAAGGTGAAGGATGAAGAAAGAACGAGCATAATTCTCATGAGTGGGAAGGAACTCATGAATGAAGTAAAGAAAGAGTAGGAGATTCAATTTTCTATAGTGAGGAAGATGAGGGTTATCCTTACTAGTACTTCAATAGAGGATTTACCTGAGGAAATTCAGGAACTATTGGAGAATTTTGTGGATATAGTAGTGGATGAGTTTCCAAACTCATTGCCACCTATCAGAGGCATCAGTCATCACATTGACTTGATACCAGGAGCAAGCCTTCCAAATAAAGTTGCATACAAGTTCAAACCTCAAGAGAATGAGGAGGTGAAGAGACAGGTTCAGGATCTGTTAGACAAAGGATTGGTTAGAGAAAGATTGAGTCCATGTGCAGTATCAACTGTATTTAGTCCAGAGAATGATGGATGATAGTGAATGTGTACAAACTCAAGGGCCATAAAAAATATCACCATCATATATAGATTCCCATTTCCACAGATGGATGACTTGCTGGATTTCCTAAGCGAAGAGAACTATTTTTCGAAGATATATTTGAAAAGTGGATATCACCAGATAAGAATGAGGGAAGGTGATAAGTGGAAAAAAACATTCAAGACAAATGAGGGGTTGTATGAGTCGCTTGTTAAGCCATTTGGATTGAAAAATCCCCTGAGTATTTTTATGAGGTCGATAAATGATGTATTGAATGATTTCATTGGAAAATTCATGATTTTATATCTGGATGATATACTAGTCTTTAGCAAGACTAGAGGGGAGAAGTTGAGGAAGAGAAGCAGTGAATACAAGTGCATAATTGATCAACACAGAAGAAATATTGAATTTAAATTTGGAGATCAAGTTCTAGCACATCTAAGGAAGGACATGTTCCCTAGGAGAATAGATAATAAGTTGAAATTGAAAAACATAGGGCCGTGTAAAATCCTAAGAAGATTTGGAGAGAATGCTTATGAAATAGAGTTGCTGGATGATGTGGATATATCACCCATATTCAATATTGCAAACCTATATCCTCACAAGTAATATAGAATCGAAGGGTCAAAAGATTGAGGAGAGATCTAGTGGAGAAAGAAAATTCATGTAGCAGAGAAGCCACAAATACAGAAGATCATAGTTCAATGACATGGTAAGAAGACCCGAAGGAAAAAGTATTTTGAATATTAGTGAAGTGGAAAGGACAACCAGTAGAAGACGCTAGTTGGATTGGAAAAGAAGACGTCCAAAAGGATGGAAATTTGGTGCAGGAACTCATGGACAAGAGTCCATGAGTTTTTCAACCAGAGGAGTATGATGAAGAAGCATCACCGACAAAGCATCCATGGAGGACAGTTGGGTGCACTAGCACTTATTTTGAAACATTTTGAATTTCAAAGATCAGTGTATTAATGTAACCTCTGACATATATTTTTGAGTTACGAATGTCTTTAATGATTAGAGGCTTGGCCATCATGTAAAATTGATGGGGGATGTATCTTTCTTTAATATTAAAGGATCACAACACAAATTTGGAGCATCCACTCTTATTTGTATGACTCAATATTTATTGTAATAAATTTTAAGTAGTTGATAGCATTTAATTTCGATAGGATATTTTGGAGTAGCTGGAGGGAAAAGCTTGAAGAGAACCCCTTTGTAAAAATCTTTGTATTGTTGCCAAAAGGAGGCTACTTGTAGAAGATAGGTTGTTCTTGTTGAATCTAATATGTAGATTTCCATTGTAGTCAAGATTTGGGAGATACAGATAAATATTTTATGAATGCATGCAAGTTTCATTTGAATGAATATAACAGAGGAATATTGTTTCAAAAGCTTGTTATTATTTTGACTATCTGAAAGAATGAAGAGTATACCTTTTCGTTGTTTTCATTTCTTTGTTATTCCTTGCTTTTGTATCCATGAATGCATTTACAAATTTTAATATATGAGTCACTGTGAAGAGTGAAAAGATTTCAATTGTTTATCTTCCACAAGTGAGTTCAAGGAGTGTATAGCATCCGCAAGGAGTGTGTGACTGAGTCTGTTTTGACTCGAAGATTAGGAGAAATAGAGAGAAACTTATGTATGAAAGGAGTGCATCGATGTTTGCAAGGAGTGTGTGACCGCGTTTTCTACTCGAAATCTCAAGAGAGAACCACTGTGATTTTAGTCACAGAGGAGAGAACCCATTGCAAATTCTGCATAGGTCAGGATTTTGACTAAGTGTCAAAGAATGTGTTCATAGGAACCAGATAAAGTGAGAAATAAAATATCAGGAGGGAGAGTGACATAAAGTCTTCAAGGAGAGAAGTCCCTGAAGTTTCCACAAAAGGGAAGTGGATAAGATTTGTTCCATAGGGAGACAAATGATTCTAGATCGTCAGATCTGGGAGAACTATGCGGGGGTTGGTCATAAGGTGTTTTGGAACTTCATAGTTCAGGAAATCTGGGAGGAGTGCAAGTGTAGAGTGGCGAAGTCTGAACTCACGATTAGACCTCAGCTATTAATTGTGAGAAAAAAACATGGCAAAGGATTAAGGAATCCCAGGTTCAAAAATATGAAGGTTCATGGGTGAGAGAGAAAGAGTTTCACGAAGTCACTGAACCTGAGCCATAGAGGGGTCAGAAAATATGAGGAGACATGTGGCGGAAGTCTGAAGATTTAGAGAAGAGTTCTTTGAAAGAAATTGAAAGAAAATCTCAGGATATCCCTAAAGTTTGAAACGTTAAGGGATAGACCCATGGTCATAGTCGTGGTCACTTGGGGAAAATGAACATGTGTATGTATTGTGGTTTTGGGTAATCGTAAGGTCCTGAAGAGTCGCTCTGACTCAATGTTTTGAATGATCCAAGACCAGGAGGTTGAGTATCCCTTTGGAGGGAAGGGGGTTTGCATAATTTGTTCTATGGGTTGGATCTTCCTTTTCCCTTCTTCTGCTATGATGAATTTGTAGATCCAAACTCTCACTTATTTTGTTTGAATTTATGCTCTATTTTTCCATCATATCTATATGTCGTGCCCATTGATGAGATGTACAAAAACTTCATTTCTATTTGGATATATCTATGAAGACAATTGTGGTACTTGAGCACTAGATTTCATTCAGATTCCTTGATACCCATCTTGGTGCACAAGGTATGGAATATATTTGTGAAATATGGTATTTTTTGGTTCCTTTCCTATCGTAGGGTGGTCCATCTCATATACTGGTCTTCGTAGCTTCCAACAGGGCAATGTTGTTCCTTAATAGAATCCTTGAAATAATCTCATCTGGGGGAGACCACAAATATTACAGATTCCTCAATGGCCCTTTTCTCAAAGTAAGTTTCCCATCAATCCTTGACATGGGGGGAAACCCTAGGTAGCACAAAGGTAATATTTTCTTTATCAAAAAAATTATGGACCTATTGAACAAAATTTGGTCACCTATACGTTCCCACTCCTGGAATAATAAAAAAAAAATATATATTGGAAGATGAAAATTTTTGAACTATTATATGTTCATTGCACAACTCTTGGTATCATATTTTCCATGCATTTCAAGGAATCAAAATCGGAGACTCCATGACCAAGATACACATACTTCTGTCGAGAACTCCAATGGAGGTATTACAAGAAAAAATATGAAAAATGTTCTAAGTGACATGTTCTCTCCTCTTCTTTCCCTTCACCTCTATTCATTATATGATTTTATAATTAGTCATTTTTCCCATTGTCTCATTAATTTCATATTCCCCTTACCATCCTCCTCACTTAACCATTTTTCCTTATTCCTTTCAAAGTTCACATTCATTTCCATTTTCCTTTATTTTCCCATTTCTTTTAATTTTCCTTTCCATTTTCATTATCCCATTTTTCTATTTCTTTCATTTTCCCTTTTTTTATTTCCCCAAATATCACTTAATTCCTTTTATTTCCCATATATTTCTTTTCATTTTTCATATTTTTCATATTTCTTTCCATATTTCACATGATCCATTATATACTTTCTAGACTGAGTCGTATTTACTATGGATTACCCGGGTTGGCGGGTTGGTGATATTTTTTAAGAGTATGTTTGATCTTCGCCAGCCTCACAATGCACTTTGACTTCCACCATATTCATAATGCACACAACTCTTTTTACTACTCTTTACTATGTAACTTCTCCAACACTTAGCCAAATATATATGAGTTAGCACAGCTTCACGGGTTCGCGGGTTGGTGAGGGTTGGTGATGTTTATTTCATATTTTATATGCAAGTCCGTCCGACGGATTCTCAAGACTTGGAATTTTTCACACGCATTCCTTACTATGTATTACCGCGGGTCCGCGTCTGATGGATTCTCAAGACTTGGAATTTTTCACACTCATTCCTTACTATGTATTATCATGGTTCCGCGGTGATTTCTTCACCTACCTCTGCATTCACGTAAACCCACCCGCCATATTATTTTAATAACATTTTTCCTATCCTAAGTTCTATGAGGAACATCTCCAAGTGAC
>CBVK0100773018.1:0-13013 GCA_900067695.1 Picea abies | reverse complement strand
CCATATGAACTAGTTGGAGTGGTTTCTCTGTTGAAGTAAAACTTTTGGACTTAAACTGTGTCTTGTTTAACTTTCCTACTTGACAGGGTTTACACATTGAATCTTGGGGCTTTGATATTCTCGGAAGATCTTTTACTGCCTCAAGATTTATGAGTTTGATTAAGTGGTCAAAGTTTATATGTCCAAGTCTCCTATGCCATAACCAACTTTCATCATGTTTGCTTAGATGACATTCTTCTCTATTTTCTTTCAACACATATACATTATTTTTTGTCCTTATGCCTTTGGCCACCACTTGACCTGAGTTTACAGACTTTATCTTGTAGTCCTTGGACATGAACACCACTTCACATTCTTTGTCACACATTTGACTTACACTGAGCAGATTATGTTTCAGCCCATCTACAAGTAGAACATCTTTGGATTTTCCTTTTCCATTACTTAAACTCACCATCCCTTTACCGTTTATTTTACTTGGAGCATCATTTCCAAAGGTTACGTTTCCTGATTTGCTTTCACTAAGGGATAGAAACTTACTTTTGTCTCCTGTCATATGTTTGGAGCATCCACTGTCTATATACCAAGGGTTCATTTTTTTTTGGGTTGACAACACTAATCCACACTTGTCACTTTCTTTCTTCTTCCAAAACTTGACATTTTTAGCAGGGGAATTCAAATATGGTTCATAGTTCTTTAATCGATAATCAACAGATTTATGTCCATAGTTATGACAGATGTAACATTCAATATCATTGTTCAATAGGTCAAAATTATTGTTGCAACGTTGTCTACTCATTGAGTGTTGATTATTTCTTGACCTCCTTAGTTGCATGTCCCTAGACTTAATTTCGTAATTTGCAATTTGTGAAGGTTTGTTATTTGGCTGCATCATTCTCTGTTGTGGCAAGTATTTATTCCTTTGAAATCTTAATTGCTCATGTCTAAGTTTTAAGGAACAATTTACAGCTTTGTGACCAAAGTTAGAACAGTAGAAACAAACAGTAGAAACAATAGCCATAGAAAAATTCTTTGTACCTGGAAAATGGTTGTCTTCTTTGAGCAAATCGATTTCTTCCATGCTCATAACATCTTTCAGCAGGGAGTGCACTATTTATTTGTTCTACAGATTCAGTCCTGGCACCTTTTTCCTTGCTTGTCCTAGGTGGCTGATTGTCTTCCTTTGTTTCTGTAGGTTTGTTGTTTTCATTGGTTGTATATTTGACAAACTTGATGGGTTCTTCGTATCTTGGCTTCCCACTACTTGATCCCTCTTCATAACCAAAACTAGTTTTTAGCTTTGAATTCCTTTGCTGATTCAGAATGGTGGCTAATCCTTTGAAGGCTCTGATGCTTGACAAATTCTGATTTCACAAGGCTTGAAACTTCTCCATCTCTTTCCTAGTTTTCACTAATTCTTGTTCTAATGCTTCACATCTTGCCTTCTTTTCTGATAACTGTCGTTTCAGAATATCTTCGATTTTCTTTGCCTCTTCTAATTCTACTTTTAGTAGGACAAGGTCTTCATCAAGTTCTTTATTGTCTTTCTCGAACTGGATCAGCAATTGTCTTTGCTTTCTGTTCTTGATTCTTAGTCTGTCAATCTCTTCCAGTGCACTGATTAGTTCTCCTTCCATGTCAACCACAACTTCTTCTTTATTAACATCACTCTCTGTGTTGTTATTATCATAGTCCTTTTTGGCCATAAGTATGAAGTCATTTAGTTTATCTTCAATAGATGAATCATTGTCTTCATCATCTGAAGGATCATCATCATTGTTTACGCAAAGACTTTTCTTCTTAAAGTTATTCTCTTTAAAAAAAAAAATTCTGTTTGTACTTCTCCTCATCATCACATGTCTGATCCTTTCCTTTGTGGGGACATTTATTTGCAAAATGACCTATCCTACCACAGTTGAAGCATTTGAAAGGCAATTTACCTTTGTATTTTTCTGATCCCTTCTTCAGTCTCTTCACAAATTTTGCTTCAATTTCATCGGGCTCAGAATCCTCATTCTTGTCTGCCTTAAATGATGCTTCTCTGAAGGTGGGTTTATCTTTAACTATTCTCATTTCATATGCAGTCAATGTTCCTAGAAGTTGATCAAACTCCAAGGTTTTTAGATCATTTAGTTCTTCTATAGCAGAGACCTTCGGATTGAACCTATCTGGGAGAGATCTCAAGATTTTCTGAACTAAAGAAGGTTCCTCAATTGTTTCACCAAGTGCTTTCATTGCATTTACCATTTCTTCTACTCTCATAAAGTATTTCCAATAGTTTCATCTTCTTTCATCTTCAACTGTTCAAACTGCATTCTGTAGGTTTGAAGCTTGGCATCCTTTACCTTCTCATTACCTTCATAACTGTTAATGTGTTTGTCCCACATTTCTTTGGCAGTTCCTAGATGCATAACTTTTACAAATTCTTCTTCTGCAAGCCCACTCAAGATATCATTCATAGCCTTAGCATTGAAGCTAAATTCTAGTCTGTCATCCTTATTATCTAGTATAACTGGCTTTACATAACCAGTATCTACCACATCCCAAACATCTGCACCTAAAGCCATTATGTAGGTTCTGATTCTAACTTTCCAGAAGGCAAAGTTTGTTCCATTGAACAGAGGGGCCTTATTGGTTGAATTTTCTTCATGGTTTGACATGTTTAATCTCTAGGATCTACCTTTAGATAAAAGGGGCCAGCTCTGATATCAATTGTTGGACAACTGAGAGGGGGGATGAATCAGTTGTTTATTGAGCTTGAAAAATTATACTTATTTTTTAATTCTTCACAAAGCACTCAATGACAATCACAATGATGCAGGGCAATAAACAATAGCATATTCAACATCAGTCACACATATGAGATACATAGAGATAGATTTTCTTGAGGAAACCCATACAAGGTAAAAACCTCTTCTTCTTTATATGATTAGTAATATTTACATTCTTTACATTATCATACATATGAGCACCAACTCATAATGAGGCTGCACCCTCTACTTTGCAAGCTTCTACTTGCTGAGAGAACCAAATCTCTATTTTCTCTAGCACCTACTAGAAGGAAGCATCAACTCCCTGGTTTCTCTAGCACTAACTAGAAGGAAGCACCAACTCCCTGGTTTCTCTAAAACCAACTAGAAGGAAGCTACAAATCCCTGTGTTCAAGCACTCTCTTGAACCTTTGAGGACACCAGTCCTCCCTAGCACCTCCCTACCACCCTGGTTTATGAATATGAATTACTGAAACTTATTACAGTGATATAGTGTTCAACAACAGCTTACCAGTCTCATCACTGTTCTGCAAGATTTCGCTACTCTGTCTTTCTCACTGTCTTCCTGCACATATCCATTTTTCTTTTCTATTCTTCTGCCTATTATGCTTTCTATGCCATTCCCATTCAATGCACCTTTTGTCTTCTATCCATTTTAGTTGTTGCACACCCCTTACTTCTTCACACACACATTACTCCACCTCAGCAACAACAACAACCATCTCTTCTTTCTTCTGCCTTCTTATAGTCTCTGTACACATTTTACAATATATGCCCAATGCTTTTTCATCCTCTTCATGTCGAGTGCTCTACCTATTCATCATAGCAACTCTTCAGCTTCTCTAGCTATTAAACCCACGCGTTCAACATCACTGGGTGTTACGCTGAGATTCCTTAGCCTCTCATCGTCTTCTTTGGCACAATCGAGATTAAGCTCTTTGTTGCAGTCATAGGCTTCAACAATCTTCCAGCTGCCAATCACCTCTATGGCCAATCCTCATTCCACTGGAAGGTTCCTTCAGACTCTTCCGCTCCTCTAGTAGTTACACAGAAGTCTCTTCCACACCTATGGAAGAAACCATCAGTAGTTTACTTGTTGTTACAGTGTGAACCTTGAAATAGAGCCCAACTATGCTAGCTACTTCCTCTTACATGACCACCGGTGGTGACCACCAGCTACATAGACATTTCATCATTTCATCATTCGGCAATTCGGCATTCGTGTGACGAAGTGCTCTTGATACCTCCAAGTTCTAGTATCCGAAACTCTGAAATGGAGTCGGATCAATGGTCTAGTACTCCAACATTTCTAATTTCGGCGAATCGCATTTCAGAACTTTGGGTTTCGCGATTTCGGGACTCCTGAGATGCAGTGTCCTGACTCTTAACCTCTCAACCTCTCGGTATCCGAAACTTTGGTGTGGAGTTTTTTATCATTTCGTGACATCGGGACTCTTTATGATGAGATTCTTTCTCATTTCCATCTCCCAGTATCTGAAATCCGGGTATCCAATACTTCGAAATGGAGTCAGATCAATGGTCAACGATCTCCTCGAACCAACGGCTCAGATCATTTCACCATTTTTCATTTCAGCTCTCCTATTGATGAGAGTCTCTAACATCTCCATCTCCCGGTAACCGAAATCCCGATATCCAACTCTTCGAGTGATGCGCCTTTTTCGGGTTTTCAGTATTTCACATTTCGACACTTCAAGACTCCTGATGATGAGAGTTTCTAACATCTCCATCTCCCGGTAACCAAAATCTCGATATTCAATACTCCAAGTGGTGCATCTGTTTCGGTTTTTTAGGATTTCGCATTTCGACACTTTGCTTGTTAAAGACCATGCAGGTTCTCTTGGATCCAACACCGGTCAGACCTCTAGCTCAGATCTGACGTTCATTAGGAATTCTCCTTAATCCAACGCCGCATACTTTGATCTTGCCATCAATGAAAATCTCACCTACCTGAAAACTTGCCAACAAAATGGACCCAAAAATAGGTCTTGCTTCCTTACTTTCTGCCTCGCATTGTGATCCTTCTTTGGCAAGCTGTTGTAGTCCCAAAAGTGGTCAAATATGACCAAGTATTGTTCAAAACTTCGTCAAGGGACAACAAGACCCCAAAATCACCTATGACTCATCTCGAGGCACTCAGGTTTCACCAATTCCACTTAGAACGCCTCGAGCTTGGCTCGAGATGCTTTGACCTGCTGCAGTGCGATAGCCTCTTGTTTAGTAAATTTCTGGATTACTGTTTCATTGAGCTGTCCTTCCAGTGTTGTTTTGCAGTGATGACACCCTGTTCGAGTTCAGCTCCCTGGCTTTCAAGTTTGGAAAATAGTTGGCATGCCTTCTCTTGGAGTGGTTGTAGTCATTGAGAGACTTCCATTACTTTACTTTGCAGCATGTGTACTTGTTGTTGGGATGTGCATTGTTCTACGAACCTCCTTCATTATTTTGACTGGGGTCACAGACTTCAGTTGTGCTTGTAGCACATCTGCATGCTTCTTTTATTCATGGAGTTGTGCCTCCAATGTCTGAAATTATGGATTCTCTACGAGGGTTTCATAAGTCTGGGTGCTTATAGTGCTTAGCTGCCTACATTCCGAAGCCAAGGTTTTTAATCAGTCGACTGCTCTTTGAGCATTGGCCTCTCTTAGATCTCTTATCTCTTGGGGTGTATTAGGCATGGTGCAGAGCTCCAGATCCATGATGATCCGTTGAATTTGTTGGATTACTTCTTCCAGTTGGGTCACCTGCTGTGGGAGACGATCTTCCATATTCACTTCTATGATCATCATAGAGCGTAGTGCTTTGTGAACTCTTTCCTATACTTCAAGTTGCTCAGCTAGCAACTGGTCCTTGCTCTGCTGTAACTATGCTTTTTCCTCCTCCCACTTCGCTTGTAAGGAAGCTGCTCCTATTCTGCCTTCCTCCATGGTAGCAGGACAACAACAGTCTAACACATGCATTTACTTCCTGATGCCTCCCAAAATGTGGGATATTCATTATGTTGAGGAGGGTTGACTACGCAAGGTTATGGGTCCATTGTTGTGGTACAATATTGGGGTTCTTTCCTTTTGTAATAGTCAAGTACTTGTGCAGTGATAGAATACTGTAAACCTTGTGATCTCCAAGGTTAAAATCACTAAATTTCAGCAAGGTGAGCTTCTCCTAGTTAGCATGAACTACGCACACCCCTTTCGGGAGGTACGCAGTGAGTACAACATAGTCGAAGTCTCTAGGTACAGTGTCTCATTTCACTGTTCCGCTTAGTGGTGGGATATATTTAAGCAAGATGCTTGGAATCATATTCATAGTAGCGAAGTCATTTATGAGATTATATTGTCTTTCTGAAGGCGATTGGGATGGTCCTGCTCGAGCAGTGGAGGGGGAAGCTGGTAGTGCACATGAGGATGATGCTTGTACACCTGTAGACATTCTGCGTTCTGACATGACTCTCTTAGTCATTAAAACAATTATAACTTCTTCAACAATTTTCTCAGCAGCATTGAGCTCGTCTGAAATACAAAATTGGGTCAACTGGCTCGAGTGCAAAAGGAATTCAGAGACTACATTGAATAGTAAGGCAATGATCTCAGGGTAAGTAAATCTCAGGGTTCACGCTCAAATTCTCAGTTAGCAAAAAGTATTCTCAGTGCGTGGCGTGATGGGTTAAGTAGGCAATCTCAGCAATGGTCTTCTTGCAATGGACATGGGGCCTTCATTAACTCCATTCTATCTGTTCTGGTGCTATCCAATGGTCTAGTGGAAACCCATAACTGTTTTTCGATCCATTCGGAGCGGTGGTCGAACGGGTATATCGGTTCCAATGACTATATTGCTTCGTCATGGTGAAGTACTCTATGTCCTTGTTCTAATATCTGGCGAAGCTCCAATTCTGCAATTCTTCTTGCTGCAAAGTGTCCTATAGAACCTCTTATAATCTTACAGTATTAGCCATTTTCTTTCATAACTTCCTATCCTTCTTCCCAGTGAGCTTCGTCTTAGTAATGATTTTACCATTCATATGTTTATCTTCTATGGTCTTAGTTACTTCGCACTATTGAAAGTCTTTCCTAGGGTTCCTCTATAATACTTCTTCTGTATCAAAAATAGGTAACTCGATATTCTGTGGGTCCTCAAGTGTTCTCTTAGATTCGACATCAGATTTGCTAATATTAAATATCTGCGATATGATCTTCTTTTCTTCAATCAAGTGTGCGATCCTTTTGGTCATAAAGTCTTTTAACTCTTTCTTCTTCTGTTCCAAAAATTTTTCTTCCTCTTTTCGTCTGGCTTGTTCTCTATCAATCCAATTTTTTCTTATGAGCATGGTAAATGGGGCATTGTGTTCAAAAAATTTAATGATCTCAAAGTATTCCTCTGTCGAATTTCCACTGACAGTCATAGGTATCTGGGTGAGCCTTCCACATAGGTTTACTAGCTTTCCTTTGAAGAAACTTGTTCCTCCTAGGGAAGGGATCATGGCAGGCTTTCCTATAGCTTCCCAAGTTCTATCTGGCATAATGTTCACTTGTGTTTCTTCATCAAGAGTACAGTCAATGTCAAAGTCCCCTATTCTTGCTTTGATTTAATCCTTTTCTTTGAAGATCTCTGATAGCCTAACATGTCGGTGGTCATTCAAGGTATCTTTCATCTATAGCAATATCTTTTCTGATTCTTTCTAGGTTTCTTCTATAATCTTGGTCTCTTGATCTCCTTCAAGGTTTGCTTGCTCCATATTCAGCTTCTCCAGCCTAGCAATCATTCTAGGGAAATCCAATACTTCATGGTCCATAGCCTTACAATAGAAGCAACTAGGTATTCTCCCAGGGAATTCCTTAGCTAGATGTCTCGGTCTTCTGCAACTATAACAGAGTGTTAATCCTCTCTTTCGTTTAGATGTTCCCCAACTCCTTCTATATTGTGCACCAAGATCATGGTGGCTAGCCTGCAAAAAATTCTTTCTAGGATCCTGCATCCACTTGTTAGTCCAGACATTCCTTCGATGCATAGGTATAACATATCTATCACTATACTTATCAGATCTATTCACATCAAACTTTCTTTTATCTATTAATGCCCTAGTTTTGAAGCTAGGAAATAATCTATCAAACATACCTAGATCCATGCTTTAGAAACAAAAAAATTCACTTATCTTACTTCTACAGAGCACAAAGCTTCCAAATCTAAAAACTTTTGACTATTCTTACCGTTATCAGAGCACAGAGATTACAGATCTTACCTTATGTATGCAGATCTGACCTTTTTCCTTCAGAAATTTCCGCTTTTACTTTTCTTAAAGAATAGAGCGTTTAGGTATCACTTCTTTTCTTCGGTATCAACCTCTTTCTTGCAGATCTAACCTTTTTTTCTCGGCACAAATATTTGTAGGTCAAGTAGAATACTACGCACTAGGGCAACAAATCTATGCACAGAGCTTAGTTCGCACAAAGCTTTTTCTTCCTTTTTTCCCAAAAATCACAGTTTAATTCCTGGCAACGGAACCATTTGTTGGCACAGGGGCAGACCCAGGGTTCAATGCTCAAGAGCACACCAAAAAAACCCTAACTACCGGCCCTTTCGGCAACACCTTCCAAGCATATGAAGTCTCACCTGAGGTAGAGGCAAGGGTGGTTGCAAGACTCAGGTGTCTACAACTTTAGTTGGGACACAGATCTATGATTATCTTTCTTACAACGTACTTAGCATCAGTTATTCCTTAACATACATTCATTAATACACTTCACAGAAAGAAAAGAGCATCACAGTGAATACTTATACTAAATATGATTCAGTACTTAGCCACAAAAATATAGGTTATATTCAATAGATCAAGCACTAATCATCTTATATATTAGATCTAACATTCATTCATATATCATCAACACAGAGCATAACTAGATATACTTAATCATATCAAGAACTTAGACAAGAAAGATATAAATGCATTAGATCAAAGCACAAAGCACTATACACACAGTTACCATGGTTCACCCCCACCCTGGGGCTATGTCCACAAAATCTTCTTTATATTATCTCAGTCAAATAGTTGCAACACAGAGCTTCAATCACCCTTACTTCGCACAGGACAGAATATCTACATAGCTTGCTAGATCCTTCCTCCTTGCTCTTCAGCACAAGACTACAACAAATTGCACTTAGCTTTTCGATCTCATGCACAGAGCACTCTAAGATACATCTGATCACACAGATCTAGTTACTAGCACTAAGCTTTCAGTTATACATCACATAGATGTCTACATTACTATCCTTCTCCTCTATTTACATTGCCTATTTATAGATTACTAAATGGGCCTAAGTGTGGGTAAACCCATGGGCCGACATCTCTTTCCCATTACATCAACCCAAAACCCTAAAATGGACCCAAAAATAGGTCTTTCTTCCTTACTTTCCGCTTCGCGTTGCGCTCCTTCCTTGGCAAGTTGTCGCAGTCCCAAAAGTGGTCAAATATGACCAAGTATTCTTCAAAAATTGGTCAAGGGATAAAAATTACCAACTCAATGACCTCCCTAAATAGTTATTATATGCATACGATATTGCCCATGCCACAAGTCAATTATGTGGCATTGTCTCCCATGCCTTCAACCGCCGATGAAGATGAGCCTCTCACTAAAAGCTCATTCTCTTATGACTTGGATCCAATAATTGACATGGTGATCTCTTCGATAGGGATTTTAGATCCTGATCTCCTTACCCCTATCGTGGACCTAGACATGTGTTGCTTCCAGAGTGTGTGATCCAGATTGATTTCGGTGGCCTCCCACTTGTTCCAACTAGTTCATTTTGGCAGTTGTCCAGTTTGGCAGTTTTTTTTCCTAGTTTTCAGTTCCCTGACTTGTGGGGCCGTTTTGAGGCCCTAAACAATGTTTTTAGGGCTCACCATATTCATAAATTTCCAATGGGATATCGTGCACCTAAAACGAAGATCATATGCAAAATTTACGACCCCGGGAAATTGATGTACTAACTTACCCAAATGGGGCCCATATGACTTTTGGCACTTCATCTCCTAGGGTTAGGCCTTTGGATGTCTAGGGTTTTTTACATTCTTTTTTATTGTAAAAATGCCTTCAAAGCCTCATTGTAATCATCTTCGGGTGAATGATCACAGCCATCACATCTCTTCTCAGAGATAAGCCACCACCATTCCAGCAAGCTTGTTTTCTGCTGCATTTTACCCTGCGCACCAAGATGGGTATTAAAGATTCAGAGCGACATCTGTTGCTCAAGTATCGTGGTGCTCTGCATAGATGCATCCATATCGAAATGGAATCTTTGTACATCTCATCCTTGGGCGCGACCTATCAATATGCTGTCAAAATCAAGCAGAAGCTCAAACAAAATACGCAACAATTTGGGGCTGGGATCCCCTCACAACAAAAACTAGGAAAGGGTAGCCCCAGCCTACATAAAAAAGGACAGAGAAAAGATGGAAAATATCGGGACAACTAGTCCAAGACATCGCAATCAAATACGGACACCGGAAAGACAAAGAAGGATACCAAGAAGTGGTGCGACTTCCATAAGAGCCCTTGGCATAACACTATTGATTGCCACTCAAAGTAGTAACTGGTGGTCGAAGTAAAAGCATCTAAATCAGATGTGGGTTCAGACTCTAAGTCAAAACCAGAAAGGGGAAGACAGATCAATGACGTGGAACCCAATGCCACCGTTTCTACCACCAAGATCTATCCTGGTGAACCAAATGAGCCAGAAGAAGGAGAGTGCCTTTTCCATTCGTAGATGTGGGTAAAAGGAACCCTATTGCACTTCATCGTTCATAGTGGTAGTCAGAATAACCTCATCTTAGCAGATTTCATGAAGCAGTTGGCCTTGCCAATAATGCCGCACCCAAAACCCTACACCATTGGATGGCTCTGTCAAGGAAGCAATCTTTGATTTAGCCAACAGTGTCGACTATCGTACGACATCAAACTCTTCAAAGATGAGGTATTATGTGATGTTTCTCCTCTCGAAGTTTGTAATGTTCTTTTGGGCCAACCTTACTTATGGAAACTTCATGTTGTATATGATTCTAGACCTCGTAGTGTTATTATTACTTTGAAAAGGAAATTGTACAGGATACCTAAGGCAATTCCTCCTATTTATATTTCCTTGATCTCTGCGAAGCAATGTAGGAAGTTCATTTATCAGACCATGAAATTTTTCTTCTTCCTGATTCTCTCTCAGATTAAGAAAGAGATCGCAGCTACATCCAGGGCCTCCACAACCAATCTCTCCACACAAAAGAAGCAATTGGATAAGGTCATGGAAGAATACTCAGATATCTTCTCCTCTCCTACCAGGTTACCTCTGCATTGCTAGGTCAAGCATCCCATCGATATGATCCCAGGCGCATTGCTACCCAATGCGTCGATCTACAACTGTTATTTATTAGAAGACAAGGAGATGAAGAGGAAGATCCAAGAACTTATCCACAAGGGGCACATCCATCCCAGATCATCGCCTTGTGGGAGACCAATCATACTAGTGTAGAAGAAAGATGGGAGTTGACGACTTTGCATTGATTACAAGACCTTGAATAAAATCACAGTCTAGAACCGGTACCCGATTCCCTGAATTAGCGAACTCCTTGATCATCTCATAGGATCCAAATATTTCAGTAAGATTGATCTAAAGTCTGGATACCACAAGGTCCCAATAGAATAGACAGATGTATGTAAGACCACCTTCAAGTCAAAAGAAGGTCTTTTTGAATGGTTGGTCATGCCCTTTGGTTTGAAAAATGCTCCAACAAATTTTAGGAGGATGATGGACGATATCCTGTGACCTTTCATTGGTACTTTTGTAGTGGTGTATCTGGAAGAGATCCTCATCTACAACAAGACTTGGGCGGAACACCCTACAACAACAAAAACTATATGCAAAATTGGAAAAATGCTCCTTCGGCATGGACAGGGTCCATTACTTAGGCTACATCATTGATCAACATGGTGTGCATGTGGATCCAGCCAATATCCAAGCCATCCGTGATTGGCCATCCCCAACCACAATCACTGAGCTTCATAGTTTCTTGGCCCTCACCAATTTCTACCACAGGTTCTTGTTGGGATTCTCTCATACCACATGGGCCCTCGGCCAAGTAACCAGGTGTGGCGGTAAGGAAAAATTTGTCTGGGACATGTCCCAACAACAAGCCTTCGATGACTTCAAGAATCGTTTGTGCTCATCCCTAGTACTTTCATTACCAGACCTGCAGCATCCCTTTGAGATTGATACAGATGCTTAAGACTATGCTTTGGGTATTGTTCTCACTCAACATGGCCACCCCCGTGGCATATCATAGTGAGACACTATCAGATGTTGTCCATAAGTACCCTACTTATGACAAATAAATGTAATCCATTGTGCAAGTCTGTCGCGAGTGGAGAAATTACATTCTGGGGAAGGAGACAGTCATCTACACTGATCACAAGCCACTACAGTTCATGCAGACCCAAGGAAAATTGCAGAATGACCGCCATCAGAAGTGGCCCACATACTTACAACAGTTCCACCTCAACATCAAGTATAAAATAGGAAGTACCAACCGAGTTGTTGATTTCCTTAGTCGAACTCTAGTCACAACACTCACCACAGTGCTAGACTCTTGCAGCCATGAGACCTCCGGATGGCCCCACCTCTATGAGACAAAAACTGACTTCTCCACCACCTACCAAATGTTGGGAGGAAAATCAATGGTTGCTAATTTCCATCTTTAGGATGGGTTGTTGTGTTATCTAAGCCATCTTTGCATTCCATCAAGCAAGCATGTGAAGCTGATTTGGGTGCCAAGACACTTTGGCATCGAAAAGATAGTGGAAGTGCTACAGAAACATTTCTACTAGTTGAAACTTCGACAGGATGTCATCAAGTATATTAGGTCCTACACTGCCTATGCTATTGAAAAACTGACCACTAAGAAATAGGTCTTGTACACCCCTCTGCCTACTCCTGAAAAGTCATGGGAATCCATCTCAATGGACTACATGTTGGGCCTCCCATCCTCCAAGAGGGGAAATGACTGTGTTTATTTGGTTGTTGATCACTTTTCCAAGATTGCGATTATGGATGCCTACAAGAAGAACATCACTGTAGAGGCCACTTCCAAGATATTATTTGAACACGTATGGGTAAACTTTGGGATCCCACAAGCCATTATCTCAGTGTTGGCAGCCAATTCACATTTTTCATTACCTCATAAGCTGCCTGCAC